>JAIPRM010010510.1:0-13706 GCA_025469315.1 Stegophylla sp. TES_Ste_2020
TGGCGCAAGAAAATTTTGAAAATGTGAAAAAAAAATTTGGACATTTTTTGAAAATTTTTTTTTTTTATTAACTTCCTTCGTTCAGAATCGTTTTACTGAAGAAATGATTTATCGTTTCTTTAAAATTAAATGCACCCGTCAAGAGAATCCCACCCATGCAAAGAACACACATCGTGCGAAGCATGTCCGGCTTTTTAATAATATATTGTATTAATTAAATTTAATGTTCAAAAAATATATTTTTTATGCATATTTTTTTATTTTCCATGCATATTTTACCATTTTAGTGCATATTATATTTATGCATATTTAAGATTTTTTAAAGCATATAAATCCGCGCTCTAGTTATAACTTTTATTTCCCGATTGTTTATTTTCCATTCATCAAATTCACATATTATTGTAAAACGACTTGATGGAATATGTAATCAAAAGTTTGGTGTTACGAAACAATCTCTTGTTGTACAACAACTTTGTGTACTTTCCATCGCATGTGGCGAAATAAATTAACGTCTGTCAGACATTGTGAAAAATGGAAACAAGACGATTACAAATTCGCATAGCACGCATTGTCTGGTTAAAACATAATTCCATTACACCACGTCTAATCGCATTATAATTTCCAAATGATTTCAATAATTATTATTGGTGTAGTTAAGTAAAAATTATAAAGAAAATAATACGTTGACGGTTCGAGTCGCGAGCAGATAACAGTATACAGTGAAAACATTAAAGATGCATTAGTAGCGAGAGAAATCGAGAACGTAATCGAACCGACAAAAAGCTCGTAAACTCTGCGGGGAAGGGGGTAGTTTTCACGTCGTATTTTTTACACGATTCCATATTCCACAAACGCTCGTTATTTATAAAACCGTTTTTTTTTTCTCTCGTCGTTGAATAGTAAAAAAAATATTCCATTTATTACCACTGCGACAACTTGCAGATCGAAATGAAACCGAACAGTCCGTTTTCATTGGCTATAACACAAATAGCGTTGTATTAATTAAAAGTTTCGCCGAGTCGTTTAGGAAAATAAATCCAAAATCACTGCACCCGTATATAGAAAAACGCGAGTTTTAATTAACAAACTAACAAAAAAAAAAAAAAAAAAGACCCTAATTTACTATACAAAATTATTGTGTTGAATTTTCAATAAAAACAAACTAATATATATTAGACGTATTTTCCAATTTCGATATGAAACCTATTAAGTTTACAACACCAAACTTTTATAGTCGTTAGACGGGTACATAATAATAATATTGTATATCCCTTAATAACAAATTATATTTTTATTCATATTGTATTTGTTGCTATTCGCGGTCGCGTTTGTTCGCGGAAAAGTTAATTTCATTTTAGAAGTGAGTAATAAAAAACAGAACAATATTGTAATAATTAAAAAAAAACGATGATTACATTTTCAGTTTTTATCAATTCTACTACTACAGTGACCCCAAAGAAATCGTTCAATACGTATAAATTTAACGGTCAGTTACATAATTCAATATAATTATTTTATGTATGTATTTATTACTGTATTCAAATTGTGTATATAATATTCATAATATTATTACATCACATACTGTTAAAACATTTCTTCTGCAGTTTCAGAAGTAAATTAACAGACATTGTATGCGTTTTCATTACTTTTTTATCGTTACGTAACATTTCCCTGTTGTTTAATTAATAAAACAGAAATAGAAGGGGAAAAAACGAAGTTTTGTTATTTATATTAATGAGTTAAAATTATTGGAATTATTATACACCAGCCCATGGCATCTTGCAGTCCACGTGATTTATAAATTAAAAGTTCGCATTGTTTTCATGTCTTAAACAATAACTCACGTATTGTTTCGTACCTTTTTTATTTATTTATTTATTTATTTTTTTATTAACACTTTCGTTTTGCATTTATATCATATTGAAAAACAACACTTAAAAACACTCCTCGGCCTTTTTTTCGAAATAAACACACATAGTTTCCAAACGAACGTTAGGACCTATCTCTTACGATTTTCCCTCAACCATTATATAGTGATTTTTCATTTTAACGTGTATTTACAATAATAATAATTAGTCCGTTTTTCTTTATTCAATGTTTTCATTTGTTCGCATTTTCTTTTTCGCGTTATTTTTTTGAAAATAAAGGCCTGTCTTTCAGGATTGGATGTTTAGTTAATTGCTCGTCATTCAGTTAGTGTTGCTACTTTTAATTGCGTTTGGGTTAATTTCAATCGTGTCATCAGAAAAAAAAATAAATATAATAATAAAGGATATTTTAATTCAATTTTTATTCCAATATTAACTATTAATATTAATAATATATTTAAAAATAAAAAACAATTTTTTATTACAAAAAATGCAATTGATTATGTGTAATTACTGTAATTTAAACAAAAATATTATGTTGAAGAGGGGCAAAATGTCGAACGCTTGAGAAATCTCCTTGTTTATAACATTAAAAAGGATGAATAATTTCCATATTTTCTGGATCTGGATTAAAATAATTTTCAAAAATAAATAATTAAAATTTTCAATTGCACAAATTTCTTTTAAACAAACAAAAAAAATATAAGTTAATAAATTATCGCTGCCCTAGTGCACACACCGAGTTGTTGATTTTTCGTTTTGAAAAACAATTTAAATTTTTCCGTCCTTATTGGCAAACGCTGAACACACGTTTTGTTTTCTCGTCCTGTGCTCACACGCACATTATACACCGTACAATGTCACAAGTCCGTCGAAATATTTTGTGGTCTTCCAAAAACCGCGGTTTTGTTTGTACCGTAAACGCGGGAATTTTTCGCCTTTTGCGTTTTATCCGCACACGTATACGCGAATGTTCGCATGGACATAAAATATTATTTCGGTGCTCGTTTTCTGAATCCCACGAGAGGAGTTTACGCGTTGTATAAATAGCCGAGCTGCGTAATGTTATCCGACAAAAAGCAATAAAAAAAAAAAACAGGAATTTAATAAGATTTATTAGCGAATCCGCTACACCGATATTATAATAATATTACAGTCGTGGTAAAGTCGTCGGACTATATAAAAATGTATATCAAATCTTCATCGCATATCTAAATAGAACGTATTCGGCGGTGTCTATTCACACAGCGAGTCGCACCTGCGTTTACTTACTTATAACCAGGGCTAGGATTTTAATGCCCGAAAAAATCTCAAAAAACGCCCTTATAAAAATTAAAAATTCGCTATAAACATGACTTTAAATATATATTTTATTAGAATTAAAAAATTAAAAAAATATATATTAAAAGTGTATTTTTGTCCTGTTAAATAGTATTTTAATACCTGTGAATGTCTTTTTTTTTTTTTTTTTTTTTTGAAGTAGTAGGTAATTATTAAAAGGAGTATTTGACTTGATTGTAGTACAGTTTTCCCAAACCGTTTTTCCCAATCAATTTTTTCCAATCTAATTTCTTCAATTTCATTATTTACCATAAAAAAATTCTTCCAATATACCTATATTTTTACAAATTTAATATTTTCCAAAAAATAAAAAAAATTGGTCATAATTTAAAGTTTTAACTATTTTTTTTTTTTTTTATATTATTCATAAATGATTTATATGACGAGTTTATTGATAACAATTATATTACTCCATACCTTACAGTCATTGGTCATAATTTAAAATTTTAATTATTATATTTAACAATAAATAATTAATTTCTTATATTTGATAAGATATATTGATAGATTTTGTATTGTTAAAAATAACTTTTAGGAAAAATGGTATTGCAAAAAAGAACTTTTGGGAAAAATGATATTGAGAAAGAGAACTTTTGGGAAATAAAAAAATGTGAAAAACAAATTAGGAATAGTATCTCCCTACCTTTGACTTTAACTTAAATTTAAAAATAATAATAATAATAATAACAATAATTTAAATAAAATTGCTACATCTCATCGACTTGAACTTATTTTAATCTGAAAATAAGATAATATCCGAAATGAATATCCGAATAAAAATCATAAAACAAAATTTTGATTTCAAAAATTCTAAAAATGTTCCAAAAATTCTAAAAAATCCCTAAAAAGTAAAGAAAATTAACTAAAAATTAAAAATCGGTTATCGAATTTTCCCATCGGTGGACATTCGATTAAATTTACTGAAAATAGATTCTAACAAGATCAAATTTTAAATCGATCGGTCGATCATGATATTATGTGTATCGTGCAGTATAAATATGATCTATGTATAGATCTCTCGACGGGATAGTTACATTGATGTTTGAAATTATATTAAACTCGATATCTCACGACTTCTTTTAAAAAATCCACACTATACGTACATACATAATTAAAACAATTTTTTCATTTTAAAACAATCATAATTGTTATTCTCTTTAATTTTGGTAATCAACCCCTAAAACCATCACAATACACCGTTCTTCCTTAGCGCAATTTTCTGGTGTTATTCGTCAGATGGGGACTGAACGCCATGGATACGACGTCCTCTCAAGTGCGTTCGAGAGCGAAACGTTCGATTATTTGAGGTAGACCGCGCATTCTGCTGCACCATTCCCACGCCGACGTTTTATACGTATATGTATACGGGCAGAAGAATCCAGAAATGTATGTGGGGGGTGGTTGGACGTGATGAATATACGTGCAAAGGGTGACCCGCCGCGGGTAGTCTCGCGGTCAATAACTTTTTCCAATATTTTTTTTTTTTTTACGTGCTGCTATTTTAAACCATATATTATTGAATTGAATTTTTTCTAAAAAACAAACCTATATACCTATTCATTTACTTAAGCGTTTTTTTTTTTTTTTTTAATAAACTGCTTGAAAAATTAACGTCATTAGCAACTTTCACTACTCTAAATGTTCATATCTCTTGAAATATTGACGAAAAGTGAATCTTTAATAAATATTTAAAACACCGAGTTCGGAGAGGTGCGTATGTAAGTTCCTACACAAGACGTTCAGGAAAAACAAAAATTTTATTAGTTCTTTGAAAGTGAAAAATTAACACGTATTCGGATGTAAAACATTGTAAAAAAATTTAAAAATTAATCTCATCGATATTGTACGTATACAGATATATAATGCATTATTATAAAGCCGGACATACTTCGCACAATGGGTGTTCTTCGCACGATGGGTGGGATTCTCTTGACGAGTGTATTTAATCTTAAAGAAACGACAAATCATTGTTTCAATAAAACGATTTTGAACGAGGGAATTTAATAATATAAAAATAAATGAGAAAAAAAAGTGTTAGAAAAAAGTCCAAAATTTATTTTTCACATTTTCAAAATTTTCTTGCGCCAAAATCTTTCTTATATGATTTTTAATCTATGTTTAAATTTTCATAAAATTTGGATCAAAAAATTATGGTTTCCGAGTCATTTTTGTCAAATTTTGGATAGTTTAAAAAAAAAAATAAAATAAATTTGAAGAATTGAGAAATTCAAAAAATGATCTCTCTAAAGTACAATCTAGAGGCAAATCCGGTTTCAAAAAGTCACTGATCAAAACTTTTGGACAAGTATTTCCATACTAAAAGTTGTACACAGAAAAAATAAATAAACATCATTGTAAAAACACTAGCTTCTTCACTTCGTTCAGAATCTAAAAGACAAATTAGTTTGTTCAGTAAAATTATATTCTAGAATAATATTATAAATATTAATAACACGTCAATGATACACAAATATAGTCATAAGTGTACTATTATTATTAGTACATTTATGTTACATAAATGTATAAACTTTTTTTACTAATACGTATTTTATAAACAAATTTATAAAAAAAACTAATTTAAACCAACCAATAAAAAAAAAAAAAAAAAAAAAAAACAGAATGAGTATATACCTTATACACCTTCAGGATATAGACCTACATCTGTGTTATATGACTTCAGTAAAATTTAAGAAAAAATAATATTTAATAGGTTAAATATTGATGTGTACACAGCTAAAATAGATTAAGAAGATTTTATTTAACTACATGCTGTCGAATAAAAATCGAAACCGCATTATTACAATCCTTTACCAACAAATTATTATTATAACCATTGTTAGTGTTAATCTTCAAAAACCGTGTGACATAGTATGGTGACGTAGAGCAGTCGTTGTCAACCTTTTTGGGTTTACGGCTCCTTTTAATTTTGAAATGAATTATACGGCTCCCATACAAACACTTAAAATGAACAAATTTTTACATTATTTAATCATTTTAATCTAACTCTATTTGATGATAAACATATAATTATTAATAATAGAAAACTATTTTCTTTTTTTTTTTTTTGAGATTTATTTTTTACAATTAAAATTTTTAGTCTCTACTGCGAAGACGGATCCTTTGACAATAACCGATGACGCCCCTGGGAATCGCGACGCACAGGTTGAAAACCACTGACGTAGAGTATACCCATGGAAGTACGATACGATTTATTCTACATTTCTTCAACGAGCGTTAATTTCAAATAAGAATAAATATAATTATACCAACGCATTTTCATAAGAAATGGATATTATCAATCAACGGGAGTAGTCACATCTGTGAAAGTGGTTTTAGATAGGTGTTGGTAGGAACTTACATTTTGCTATTCACTACTTCTCGTTAAATGAGTAGGGGTTGAAATTTAAGAAGACTTTCAAATAAAAATAAATTAAGTTTAAAAATTCCGCAGATTAAAAAATAAATAAAATATATGTTTTGACGAAAATTAATATATTGTTTTGAGTTTTAAATGATTTATTGATAACAAAAGTCATTTACCGGTCCTGGATACGGTAAAGAGGGATTTTAGTCGACACTGTTATCAAATTTAGTAAATGGCGATAGACAAATAACATTTAAATATTTTTATTCGACTGGCTGTAAGGTAAACTATTAACTAAGTTATTAAAGTAAAAATATGGATATCAGAAATTGTTTTTATTTATTAAATGGTGAGTATGTCACGAAAATGTGTTGACAGCCCTTACAGGAATATTTACTATTTAGTGAGCATTACTTATACCTATACACTTATACTACTTAAACAGTGTTCCAACGAGATTTTCAATATTTTTATCAAATAAATCAATAAATTCGATTACAATTCGTAACATTTTTTATTACATAAAATAGTAAAAAATAAACATAATATAATTGTCTTCAATTATCACAGGAGATATGGCATCGGTGTATGCCCTCGTGTATGCGTCCTGTATATTATTATAAAAACGTTGTGATTACCCCGAGACTCACGTTAGAAGACACAATACGTATAACATTATTATGTAGACGTACTACTGCAACCGGTATATACGTATGCCGGCTCGTACATTATAATTTACAATGTCAGTTCGTTTCCTCTTTTATCGTGTACCTGCGTTATAATAATTTATTATTCTGTTATACCTATACATAACTACACAGTACGAGAATACATAACAATAACATGTTAGGATCGAAATTTGAAATCGTTCATCGAGCAAAAAAAAAAAACATATAGCGAACGCGAATTTTGGATATCAGTTATCCTTATAGAAACGGTAACTAAAAACCCAAACGAACGTCCTTCAATCGCTTTGTGGTCACGTTTCCAATAATCATCCACAATACATGTTTTTGGAAATATTTCGAATGCCAAAACGCGAATATTGTGTACATTCATTTCGCTTCTCGGACGTTTCGAACTTGCGTCACGGTGTCGCAACAACCAGTGCTGTAGAAAGATAAAAATTAAAATATCTAGATAAAGATAAAAGATATATGATAAAACAATTATCTAGATGAAGGAAATGCCTCGGTAAGAAGAAGTTTTGTGACCTTTCAACTTTTCCACTACAAACTTCTACGGGAAACGTTATATCTTCAAACGCAATTTTGAATTTTGACGGATATTTAAAATAATTTCGTTTATACGTGTGTATATTTGATTTCTTAACGACAGTGTCGTAGATACTAGATATTACCAAAATATTAAATTGTAGGTAAACGAGAAATAATCTCTAAAAATTTAAATCAAAACGCTAATTTAACTTTATAACAAAATCGTATTGTTATTCGATCAAACAATGGAATAGTGAAGTTTATAAATACTATAATTGGTTTTGAGAGTAATTATTATTATGTTTTTAAAAGTGGAACACCAATTATTGAAAATTTACATAATATGTATTTTTAAATGTGTTATAATTTTTTCAAAATTCAGTAGGTTTGAAAAAATTGTATGAAAGTATCTGAGTACACAATTTTTAATAACTAATCGTTATATTTTTATGTTATAATTAATAATAAATATTTAAGTTACGGGCTACGTGGTCCTACGACCAAATCGGACAAAGTCTATAAACCAAAAATTTACATATACATTACAATACAAATCTAAGTTTTATTTAAAATTTTGTTAAATACAATTTTTTAATATTATAATAATTTTATTTACTTAGTTCCCACCTTCTTGTAGGCGTACGCCGTCGCTTACAAGGATAATATATTATAATATTATACGTGTAGATTGCTTGAACGAAAATGAATTCGTTTGGACCGTTTCCAACATGCACGTCTCACACCATTTAATTAACGTGGTAATTTCAAATTTATACATTCGTAAACATTTACTCCATAATGTCCCACTGCCACGTTCTTAAAATACGGAAACGTATTCGTACTCATAATATTTTTTCGGATGGCTTATTTACAGGATAAGCCACAGAGTGACCACTGCCCAGTGCCCAGAGATTATATTCGTGAAAAAAAAAGATACCGTTTCGTGTTAAATATAATGTTTGCTAAAACACGATTTTGACGTTCCTTATTATAGTGATTTTTGAAAAAAAATGTTACATACTTCGCACCATGGGTATTTTTCGATCTTCGGATGAGATACCCTTGGTGGACTTGTTGAATTTTAAACAAACGATAAACCATTCTTTCAATATAACAATTATTCTGAACGGTGCTTATAAGATAATTATAGACAACAATAATTTATTGTCAGTTAATATTATGTATGTAAAACAATATTTACATTTTATCCAATCAATTATTTTACACTAGTTTTGGTAAAAATAATTTCGTTAAACTCAGCCCTTTAAACCGTATGTTGGCTTCTTGTAACAATATTCCTAATTTTGATTTTTTCTTCGACAACCTTAACAAATTGAAGTCATATACTTATTAGTTGTGGTCCTAATTATTTTTTATTAATTTGTTAATTTCATATTATATTATATTTCTTTTTTCTAATCTATTACATAATTATTATCAAATTGTATACATTCTTTTTTTCTTTTTTGTTTGTTTTATATATAAGTATTTAATTTTAACATTGTATTTAAACATATTTACTGTACCATATTACCCTTCGAGGGTGTTACTTTATTAATTAATTAATTAATTAATTAAATAAATAAATAAATAAATTATAATGTACAATTTTAAGGCAATAATAAATCATCGAATTCAGAAAAGCGAGTAGGATAATTATTATTATAATTATTTGTGTTCCTCGTTTAGATTTTCAGCAGATACAAACCTTCGAATGAATTATTCATGAAGATTTCGAATTTACGTCACAATCATTTTATAAACCGAAATAATAATTGGTCGACAATTTGAAAATTCGTGACATTGATATTGATTTTGCCGACGCAAAAGAGCTTCAATGATATGATTATTGAAAAACTGAATAACGTAATTTACAAAAGACATATTATTTAGTTTTTCGGAGTATTAAATCTGAAAAACATTACGGAAGACTAGTATTATAAATAAAAATAACGATTCTTTCGTACAAATGTAGATTTGTTAGTGTTTCAAATTATTGTACGTGAAACAAACCAAATTTACACTGAATTGAAAACAAGCTATAATTATGGCTATAATAATATATTTTGTTTTATATGCATAAGAATAGGGCTCGAATTCGTTTTGAATATAAAATATGATATTGATGGTATCCGTAGTGAGTACAAAATTATTTATTTACTTCGTTTAATCACCGATGAAGTTGTGTGCGTAAGCAGCTAGAAATACATAATTTAATAGTACGTGAACATATTATTTTTTTCATTCTTTAACGCACACTCGGATGTCGTTTATTTTCCAGCATATTATTTATATTAATATGAACGTGAATACTCTTAGGAATTTCTTTCACAGTACTGTCGTCAGTATTATTATTATTATTATTGTTATTAACCGGATTTTCGTAAATCTAACACCTGAAAAACGTGCAATTAAAATTATGCAATGTGCTAAATTGTGCAAGAACAATACATTTGGTGGATTAGAAATTATATAAAAAAATTTCAGTATAGCTACTTCAAATTTTATTATTAATGCTATTCATGTTCCATGATATTAATATTTTTTAGACGAAATTAACTATTATAAAGAAAAAAATATATATATATTTGTAAGTATAAAATACTAATTGATACATTTTTATCATTTATGACAAAAAAAAAACAGAAATATGAAATTTTTCGCAAAATAAAACATTCTTAAAATTAATCTACATCACTTGATTTGGATTTTAACTATTGTTTTATTTTTTTTTTAGAATTTGAAATATGCCATAAAAAATATGCAATTGCACACGTTATTAGTATCAGCTGTTAGACAATTTTTAAATTATCAATGCACCTCCACAATTTATACCCATGAGATTTTAAACAAATGAATGAAAAGTATGATTTCAAAAATCTTTAGTTTTAAATAAGATGTTAAACCGATTGTGAAAAATATGAAATAATCGATAGTAAAACGATTTATCGATCATATTCATCAATTAATAAATTGCAAAAAACAATCGATTATTCGAAATTATTCGGAATTTATTCATACGACAGTCTTAGTTATAAAATGCGTTTATTTTTTAATACAAAATTTGATAATAACAATATTTATGCAAGTCGAGTTGTATTTAATTAATAACAACGAATAGTTATTACCAAAATGCGTCTTTTATTCACTAATGAAGACGATAATTGTTTAGATTTAGCTAATTTTATATATAGAACGTAAGTGAAATTGAGTTAAACAATAATAATAATAATTATTCCGATAGGGTTGTATGGACTGAGTAAGTAAAAGCAATTTTGAACACTATATTTACATAAACAATTCGGCGTGAAACAGCTGACAGCACGTTCAAGAATGATATATATATTTTTGGAGGTAATATATTTTCTTTTGCACCCGAGGAATTCGCCGAAAACGTACAAGGAAAGTGAATGCTATTTTATTTCTAGTAAACATAAATTAGGTGGCGTTCTTAGCATTTCAAACATTCATTTGTAGCCCTAAAGGCTAAACGTATGTTCGTCCCGTCCGCGGCCGAAGCAATATATTAAGTGAAATTACCGCAATTGCCTACTTAGTAAAACATGGCTTGGAGTTATTATTTCATTTGCAGTCTTAGCGTATATTATTTTGAATTTCAGCTGATTTAAAAAAAGGGTTCTTATCCATGCCTCCGTATATACTATAATTGCATTAGGTCTCGCCCCCCCTCCACAACCATTATAAGATTGAATTTTATACTTATATTATATATATATATATATATATATAAATGTTACACCCCAATTGTGAAATTGCTCATTTCATGTAATAGGCGTTTTTTTGCACAATTCATGAAATGGACTGTGGATGTGATTTCTAAAGTGGGCAAATTTTTATAATTTTCTTGCGCATTTCATAGTGTAGTAAAACCATGTGGGTCGTAAAAATCAAATTTTCTCGGGCTATTTTTGTTATTATTTGTAATAGTTACTTTTTATACTTTTACAGTAGAATTTGCAGAGAAATTAATTGCTATATATTAGTTAATAACTATGTAATTCATAACTAATTATCAATTAATAAGACTCTTTTTCATCGGATTCGCGGTCTTTGTGGATTTTACAAAATTAATGATTCTAACCTCTTTGGTAAAAAAAAAAAAAAATTACGTGCAAATATAATATAGAAAAATATAATCTATCAGAATATTTGATAACCAAAAAAATTTTAAAAGTGTAGTTACTGCCTTTTTCATTTAGGAATAGCGTTATATTCTCCATTAGCATTTTTATCATACAAAATTTTAATTTTATGTTGAAAATGTCTTAAGTATGCAAAAAAAAAAAAAATAAAAAATTCTATTAATAAACGATCCACAAGAAAATGCCTAAAGATTGCAAATCCCCATCGGTTTGCGTAAATCCCTAAAAATTATTATTACGTCCTCTACGCGTATAACCAAATATGAATGTACACGACGACGTCCAAGACCGTGTAAACGCGTCTCTTATGATAATTATTTCATCGACAAAAAACGAGTTTATATGAAAACGCCAATGTTTATACGCGTTGAGAATTTGAGTACATGTGCAGAAAAAAAAAAAAAAAAAAAAAAAACGTGTGCGAAACGATAACAATACGCAAACTTCATCGCAGACGTGTATTATGTTTGTATAAAATAAGTTTTCCGTAACACGCGAGAAGGAGGGTTTAAAATATATGTTCATAAATAATATAAAAAGATATTTCAAAACAATTTTTTTTTTCCTTTTTACGAAAATGTTTTTAAGTTATTCGCATATCTTCCCCCAACATTTTACCCCCGCGAGCGGAATGCGTATATTTGTTTTACATATTATTATTATTATTATTTTATTAAATCTTTCGCTCGTTTAGATGTTAAATAGTCCAATCTCTGCCCCCACAGTAGTAGTCGGTCATCTAGTGATTTCCGATTTTCGATTTTCATCAATTAACACCAGAGAAAGATGAAAAATAATAATTTAATTTAATATAATGTGTACAGCAGCGTCCTACTGCAGTTAGAAAGAGGAAAAAAAAGAAAAGAAAAGAAAATAAATAAATAAATTAAATTCTCCACGAAACTAATGCGCGAAATAATAATTATCGCCTCGCGCTTCGAGCGTTTTCTTCTTTTCTCTTTTTTTTTTTTTTCTCCGAAAATAAAGTACGTAATTATTCGTTCACGACAAAAACAAATGGATTTTATTCACCGCCTGCATGCTGTGTGCTTCCTCGCTTCCATCATTGGATAATAATTATTGTTCCGAGGTAAAATCTCTACATATGTATATTGTATTATATATTTTGTGCATAAACACACACACACACACACACACACGTCATACGTACACAGTATTATTATAGCGTATACAGTGGTCGAAGTGGGTTGGGATACGAGGGGATGCAATACCTCTACTTCTTTTCATCAGCGTTTTCCATCCCTCCACTTATTTTGAGTAAAATTATCCATCCCTCTTGGATTTTGAAAAACTAATCGAATTTTACTATAAGCACAGTGACATTGCAACATTTTTCTTTAAAAAATATCTTTGAATATTTTTTTTTTCTCCAAAAAAAATAAAATAAGTACTTTATCAGAATAATTGAATTAAAAAATCATTAAAGCAAATCTATAAGGCATTTTCTATATAAATGGTGGAAAGACAGTTGAAGGATTTTAAAAATATTTAGATTGTAGATTAAACGGATTATATCAAAAGAATCCGGCTTTGTTCTAAGATTATTGTTAACTAAGAGAAACTTGAACATGCTTCCACGACGCTCTTAATACAATTTAATTTCAGTGTCTCAAACGATCCGTATAAAAATAAATATGTTGGTCTATCTTAAATTAAATCCAAAGCAAATTTTATTTTATTTTGTGTTATTCTCATTAATTGTATAATTGATAATTGAGATAATTCATAAGTT
>JAIPRM010010511.1:0-13705 GCA_025469315.1 Stegophylla sp. TES_Ste_2020
AGTATTTCTTAGTTACACATAAATTATATAATTGATAGTACAAATAAAATAAATTTTAGAATTTATTTCAAGAAGTTTTGTTACAACATGCCAGTCAAGTGGTTTTAAATATTATGCATTTATTGTATGTCATTCGAATTAGTTAACATAAAATAGTGTTTTTTGTAACATAAATAGGTACTGATTGAAGTCTGTCATTGTCATAAAAGTCATTTTGAAGTCTTACGGAAGTCATAAAATAAAATTGAAGTTTGTAAAATTCAGTTTGAATTCTGATAAAAGTCATAGGTTTTTGTCTGAAGTCTATATAAGAAGTTATTGATGTATTTTTGAAGTCAAAAAAGTCAGTTTAAAGTGTTGTAAATATCATAGAAGTCTTACAAAATAGAAGTCAGGTGTACATAATATTTACTCGTGAATACCCCTTCGAAATTTAGTTACTTGTTTCACGGTTGTTAAGGTGAAAAGCGACTGTTGCAGATTTACTGACATTTTTGATGTCTCGCAATATTTTTGCCCATGAGTATTTTCTATTTCAGGCAAATTTTTACCTTGTGCAACTAGGCCCACGTCATCTGCACGGATTAATTTCTTAGATATGATATTGAAAATGTCTGTTGTGTACGCATTAAAAAGAAATGAGGATATGTCCGAGAACTGTGGCAAACCATTTTGTGTCACTTTTTTCTTGCTCACTTTTATCATTGAAGTGCACTTTGAAATTTCTGAAATTATGTTGAAAAGTAATATTCAGTTTAGTAATTCATTTAAATGTATTTATTTTTCCATTTAAGTACCATCTGAGTGTTAATTTGGATCTATGGAGATACTGATCGAAACTTTTGGACAAGTATTTTTATACGAAAAGACAGACAAAAAAAAAAAAAAAATTAACATCATTGTAAAATCATAAGTTCCTTCGCTCCGCTTAGAATCTAAAACAGTTGACAGTTCAAACGTACAGTGTGGCAAACAGATTTGTACACGAGTAATTAATTTTAATAAACTAATTCGATTGTCAAGAGTAATGCGAAGTGAATAAAAAAATTGTGAGTGGCACGAAAATTTCGAAATGAACTGACGTGATAATATTTGATTATTCACCGAGAAACGAATAAACAATGAAAATTACAATATATTAACTAGCGAAATAAATAAGTCTTAATTTTTATGTCAAATAAAATTTGGTCTCGAAAATCCGTTAGGTGTAAGTATATGCAAACAGGTTGGATTCCCGTTTCCAATTATTATTATCACTATTGGTGTTGCGTTATTTTTGTGCTCGAACGCGTTTTTATCTCCAGCAATCGCACGTACACAATATTGTGTGTTATTACTGCGCTCTGGTCGTGTTTGTATTCGCACGATATTAGTTTTCAAAACAAAATATAATCACTATACACTACGAATACGGTGTGTGCGTCCAAACTACTCGACGTTAATCGATTTCAGATTGATTTCGGTTAACGTTTACGTTTTATTACGTTGCATTGATGTTTGTAAATTGATTTTTTATTTGCTCTCGAAATAACAATAATACTTTCTATACCGGTGAGTAGCAGAGTAGGAGGTATACAACATTTATATTTCTCTGTAAAATAAAGGCCAGAAAGCCGAACACCACGGATATTCTTCGCTCTTCGAGTCAGATACTCTTATTGGGTTTGCGGAATTTTAAAGAAACGATAAATAATTTCTTCAATAAGACGATTTTGAACGAAAGAAGTTAATAATATACAGGTCAATAATGGTCGTCATTTTCAACACACTCACCAAGAGTATCTTACCCGAAGAGCGAAGAATATCCGTGGTGTGAAGTATGTCCGGATTTCTTGCCTTTACTTTACTTTTTTCTTTATCTAATAAATAAAAGAAATAATATTCAATAAGAAAAGGAATGTTAGAAAAATGTCCAACATTTTTTTTTTTTTACATTTTCAAAATTTTCTTGCGCCAAAATGTCATATTATTGTCTATGTTTAAATTTTCATAAAGTTTGGTTTAAAAAATTATGGTTTCCGAGTCTTTTTTGTCAAATTTCAGATAGTTAAAAAAAACTGAAGGATTGAGAAATTCAAAAAAATTACCTCTCTAAAGTACCAACTAGAGGAAAATCTGGTTTCAAAAAGTTTCTGAACGAGACTTTTGGACAAGTAAATCCATACGAAAAAGTGTTCATGGAAAAAAGAAACGAACATCATTGTAAAAACACTTAGTTCAGAATCTAAAATTGACCAATTTTGTCACGTTGTCATTATTAGCTATAAATATCTGCTATCCCGCGGCAGGAGGGAGGTGCTGTGAAGAGCGACGAAGCCACGCCAGGCGAGGAGAATTGTTTTTTCGTTTTTCACACCCCTACGGATTATTCCACGGTGATCACAGGCACTGCCACACGCCGTTCTCGCGCGAGTCAAACGAATAATAATTATTGGTTCTATCATCTACGAAAATCACTGCGCGATGCCAACTACGCGTATCGACACGTGCGAGTGTGTTTCGGATTGACGCGTGTCATTGGAGCACGCGTTCGCATGACAGTAATGTGCGATTGCCAACGGTTAATAATGAAATTATCGGGGTGTAGACAAACAGCCGTCGTCGACAATGCCGGTGACAATACACGAATTTCGAGCAGAATTTCGGCCACGGATATCATCGAAACGTTCCCCCCCCAGGTCGATTATTATTCGACAACTTGTGTGTACGCGCATATTATATCACCAACCCAATCATCAGTGGTGAGGTGATCTATTTCAGCACAAAGAGCAAACATTTTAGTTTACCCATCCACCCAATACCTGTTGACCTAATAAATTAAAAATAATAATTGGTATATTATCACTAATTGTATTAAATACTCAAACTAATCACTTAAACATCGGAATGATGAAACATTTATTTAAATACATTTTTAAAAATATTTGAAGATTATGCACATTGATGTATGGCTTGTTTTAGATTTATTTCGATGTCCCTTTCACACGATTACATGAAAGCAAAAGTGATTTTCCGAGTGACTGCTGCTTATAGTGGAACCTAATCGAGTTTTAATAAGTTTAATTTTCGAAAAAGATCATTTTCTTAATATAGAAGTATACGGAATTGTACTTGAGTACTTGTAAGTAACAAACAAATTAAGTTATGTAGACCTTGAACCGTATGAGCTCATTAGTTTTAAAATGTGTACTGTTGTAAGTCTTTTGTCAATAATATGCGTTGATTTACTTGAACCGCTATAAGAATCACATCCAACTACGTTTTCTTCAACAACACTGTTTGTATTATATTATTATTTCATTTATATAAGATTTTCATTACTTCTAGAGTACCTTTATTATGCTAAAAATTAATACACATTCATCCAGAATTTGGAGGAACTATTGCTCCCCTGACCCTTTTTACCTTGTCTCTGAATCCAATACAAGCGATACGGAAGTCCTGAAACTAAAAATAATTAATTGTTATTAATGACCCGCATTTAAAATCATCAAAATATGTGTATTATGTAATATACAAATTTATTTTAACGTTACCCCTCAATCATAGACTTTATGTTATGAATATTTGTGTGAATATTTTCTGAGTACTACTCATCAAAATGTCCCCAGGAAATATGAATAAATTTCCCATAAGGAATTATGTGAACTTTTTTTTTTATCATTTCAATTATTTTGTAGCTATTATTATATTTTTATATTATATGGAAATATTTTTTACATGATAAATAAATTATAAAGCTTTGGAGAATGATAATTTCTTTTTTTTTTTTCGAGTTATTTCCATACCTGAAAAGTTTTTGATAAAGCACCCTTTAGTTATCCCATAATTACTGCTCGAGAAAGGCATTATCATGGTTCTTTAATAGGTTCAATGCTAGAACATTAGTATATGGGATCGAGAAAAAAAAACTTAAAATATAACACTCTCATAAGTATGTAAACACATAGTTATAAAATTTATTTTATAATAATGAAAAGTACATAATTGGTATATAGGCGTTATTAAAAACATTTCAAAATAAACATGAATAATTTTGATCACCTAATACGATTCGTTAGGTTAAATAGAAATTTTTTTAATTCCACTGTGTTTGACATTCTTCCCGTTCTTCTTGCGGAGTTCGAAAATTACAAATCAATTGTGATTATTATTATACATGCAATCGCCGAAACATTCATAACATTAATATTAATTCGCGTACGCTTATTGTTTTTATTTTTATCAATACATTTTTCAAGTGAAACAACGAAAACGATTTATGACGATTAATAAACGATCCGCAGCTGATATACCGTGTCCTCCGTCATTACACTTATAAAAACGCTGTTTTATACACATTCGCGTACTAATACGACCGACATTAGTTATAATTATTCGAACAGAACGCAATTGTTATGTTTTAAGAAATTTCGCGACAAACGAGACGCGTCCCTCCCCCGGAAGAAAAACCCACCCCTCTTATGGAAATAACCGTTCGAAACGTTATTCCGCGGGGGCGAACCGAATATATACTTTTTTCGCCAGCATATTACCGAGACTGCCAGCTACCGCGGTGTTTGCGCGCGTCCAAATGCGATATTCGATTTTCCCGTACAGCACGTACCTACCGCGGTTGAGTGACGACGAGTGTTTAATATCGGAATATTATCGACTCGTGTCCGCGCGCACCTGCAAAAGTTATCGCCAAACGTACATTACATAAGTCCGCGCGGTAGAATTATATATATATATATATATATTATTTTGAATTTCCAAAAACTTTACGTGCGCCGCTGAAAGTTTCGAAGAATATAACGTAATGCGGTATTTACATAATTCATACGCGTTTTGTACGACTGCCTGTGCAGCGCAGAACTTCTTCACTCGGCTCTTGATATAAAGGCAGTTGTGCGGGAAAATTACGGTAATTTTTATTCATTTTTTTTTTTGAAAGTGGTACAAATACGCGAATGACGTGTATGACTTTCAAAAGAGGAGACTAAGCAGACAAACGTTTGACGTCGAACGTCGCCGTGAGCAATATTGAACGCACAACACACCGAAATGTGTTGTGTAAAAGCGCGACTGCTACTCAGCTCTGCTCATAAGCCAAGAGGCAATAAGCGACTATGTTACACATTCTTTGACAGAAACGATGTAAATATTATCATATTGTTTTCATCAGGTTAACGAATTTAAATCATAATAAGGCTAATAAGTCAGGAGGTATAATAATGTAACACGAGTTTTACTCTACTACTCCATGGATATATTAAAAATGCCAAATTTATAAACAAGACCAGCCAATAATGTTAACAGTATCTATATAAACAACGTCGTCAGTTACTGAAAGAAAAAACGGATTTATAATACAAGAACTAAAAATGTGCCAACAATACAATAATATTACACGTGTTTTTTGAAAATAAATGCTTTTTAATTTAGTGAATGTGGTACCTAATTGAAATCAAAAAAAAAAAAACTGATTCAATGTTTTGAAATTCATTTTTAATTCGTTGGAAGAATGTAGTGGCCGGTGTTGTGCTCGTGAAAAAATCCAGACATATTTAGCACTATGGATATTCATCAATCCGAAATTTACTTATTAAAAATTTTCTTGCATCAAAATATTTCTCATATTATTGTCTGTCTATATTTAAATTTTCATAAAATTTAGATTAAAAAATAATAGTTTCAATAGTGTTTTTTCAAATTTTGTGTACAGTTTTTCTAATAATGTTGAAAAAAGTATCAAGAATTTAGAAAAATTACCTCTCAAAAGTGAAAGCGAATTCTGATTTACAATTTGCTTGTCGAAACTTTTGGACAAGTATTTCCAAAATAAAAAAAAAAATAACGATAAAATAAACTGTCATTATAAACTCACTAGCTACTGCTCTCAGACTCTAAAGAAATAGATGATATTTGTGTTTGATGAAGACCTTCAAATAGTCACTATACCATTGTACGGGTAAGAAGCCTCAACTTATTTATCATTCATTGAAATTTCTCCCCGAATTATTTCCTAAGTTCAAATTGTATTTACCATTATTGTCAACTACTACTTAGTGAGCGTTTTAACAGATAAAACGAGTCATATACCCAACGTTATTATTCGTTTGAGTAGTGAATTAAAATCACATTCGAAGAAGCTATCCGTGTGCCCATTACATATGTCAGTAATAACGTCGTGCAAAACCGAGAGAGCAACATAACAGAGTTACTTCAAAAGTCATAACAAATCCGTATATTAGACTTCTTAGCGACTTCGCGTGTTTCAGAGCACCAACTCGGTCGTGCACGTATTAACAAATTACATTCACGAGGATTATTATGTTATTATTATAACGGAGAAGCGAGCGTATATTATTATTATTATCACTCCAAATGACACGGGCGTGTAACATAACGAACAACCGAGTGGCGAGTACATAATTATTATATACCTTGTAGACGCATAATATTCATCACGTTACATCATTGGTTCGTAATGGGTTTTCCGGCAAAATTTCCAAAAATCAAACAAGTAATTATGTTAAACCCCTAACATTTTTATTTTGTTTTGGGTCATTGGTCAATTAAATGAAGTGTATCAACGTGAAAAATCATCGAGTTCCTCGGAAATGAAATGTTAAGAGTTCAGTAGTTCGAAAAAAATTAAGATCCACTGAGAGTTAGATCGTATATTGTGTATACAAGATATTTTTAAACTTGCAGCACACGTTTGCTGGAACGTTGCCTTTAAAACGTTTGCCCAAACACATTAAATTTACCCAAAGGCAAACCACCCGTGTGTCGGGCATTGTTGTAGATAATAAACTTCTAACGAGTATTAAACATATTTAATAATCACATGTTGTTGACAGCCGTAGCATTTTTTTTTTTAAGACTGACGGGCGTGAAATTCCAGGAGGAATTTATCTGGATTCAAAGCTGCACTCTGTGTTGGCATGAGATATTGTATTGTTATTATTATTGTTTATTATTTTGCAACCACTCCGGCACGACGAAATGGTATATAACAACAACGTGTGTTATATTATTATTATAACAGCCGTGTGCGAAATTTATCGTGTGTTATTGTGATGTCTGACTGACGAAGGCGGCGTCGGTCGTCACGAAACCGAAAAACGAAATAAATTTACTCATACGTTATTTATATTTTTCGCAACGTACACACGCGTCCATGATGTTATTATTATGCATACGCGTGATATCTACGGCTATATATTATTATTATAATAATGTTATCGCATAGAGCGCAGTGGTTCTCGGCCTTTTTAAAGCCACCACCCTCTCAAAAAGCAACATTATTTTTTAACGCCACTTATAAAAAAAAAAAAAAAAACTCCAGACGTACTTCACACCACGGGTATTCTTCGACTCTCGGGTCAGACATACTCTTGGTGGGTGTGTACAATTTTGCAAAGAAACGATAAATCATTTCTTCAATAATACGATTCTAAATGAAGAAATAGTTGATAATATATAATAAACAACAATAGTCGTCATTTTCAACACACCCACCAAGAGTACCTGACCCGAGGAGCAAAGAATACCCGCGGTGCGAACTTAAATTAACTTGGAAGCAAATAGCTTCTTAAATAAGCAAACAGCTCTTAAAGATTTCAACATTTAAATAGTATTGTTACTATTGGCAACAGATGAATATTCGAATGATGGTCTTCTGTAGTATCTATACTTAATTGCAATCAACTTCATGATTTATTCAAAGTATACTGTATTTGAGAGCCGAGGAACCAATACCCAGATATAAAAAAATCGGGAAGCAACTGCTTCTAAAGAACATTGTTTTTGTTTCGTCACTAGTGCGAAGTATGTCCGTCCGGCTTAGTTCTCTATACTTTACTTATCTTCGCTTTATTTATCTTCACTTCAATTTACTCTATTTTACTTTAGGTTAGTGACGGCCCACTATTTATATTTAATTAAAACTATTTTTTTTTCTATCTTAATATATTGTAATATTAAATATATATATATATATATATTTTTTTATTCTAAATTATTATTATACTATGCAAGTATTTACTATTTAATAATATATGTAATAATATTAAAAAAAAAAAAAAAAATTTAATTTTTTAGAAAGGTGAATGGACCTGATTCTCAGATATTCTCAATATATAATATATATATATATATATTATATTATATACTTAGACTAGGGGGCGGCGCTGAAAATATCACTCCTGGGTCCAAATTTTGAAGTTACACCACCGGATTCTAGGTACACTGCGAACGCATACACACCAAGCACGTAGCAACCAACACACACGACTCCATTGAGGCCACTTGCCCGTGTTTTTGTTTACGAATTTCGTTAAAATAAACAAAGTTCGCGTTATACACGTAAACGTATACACAAAACAATACGCGGGGACTTGGGAGTTCCAGTCCCGCCGAGCCCCGTGCGCTCGCGTCATTGTGTTACATTTAGCGAAACGAATAATAAACTGTAACGATTGTTGTATTATAACTACACTTGTACGAACGCGCGCGCTTCGTGTAATAATTATTATTGTTGTTATTGTTGTTATAATTCGACCTGCAGCACAGGGTTTAGCGCGAAGTCGTTCGCGTAGGACACCCGAGACGATGAAATTTCGAATTAATTGAAAACAGTGTTACGACACGTCCTTAATTTATTATTATTATTATTATTATTATACGCGAATACGCTGTTTTACTTTTACGACGATAAGGGCGCGGACGGTTAATATTTTTTTTTTTTTTATTAGACAGAATGTTTTTTTTTTTTACCACGCTCGTTTTCGGCGGATTTGGATTTTTATTATTATTATTGCTATTATTACCGTAAATATACCTCATAAACATTATTGTGTTACGCGATACGATTTATTGTTTCCGCCGATTCGGTGTATCGGCCGGGAACACGCGCATAACCGCTCTATAGTATATATATATAATATTGTCTAATTAGTCTAATGGCAGTGACGGTGGTTTTTCACTACCTATGCGGCGAATAGCAAACGATCCCGTGACTGTATAATACAATTACACGTACATAATACGGGGCATTCCGGGTTAAATGACGAGGTCATCGACCTGACCTCCAGGGATTTTAATGATCGGTTGATTTTCAACTAATGACCGCCCTAATTTTTTGAAAATTTCTTTATCCATTTTTTAGGTCACCAGCATTTTTAGTATATTTAAATCGAATTGAGTAAACGCGAAAATGGAAATTTTTGAAATTGATCAAATTTTTCTTTTTAGTGTCAGGCACTCAAAACAAATATCAACATTTTAATCATATTTCTAAAATGGGACAAGTTGAATGAAAATTTTTTTTTCAACATTTTTAATTTTTGAATAAAAAAAAAAAAAAATGCAATGTATTTTATTTAATTGACTTCGAATTTTAATCACTTTACACTTCAATATTGTTCAATTTAACTCATCAGTTTTATACCTCTATATCCAATGATTTACTGATATTTAATAGATTATATAGAAATAGAGTACAACTAAAATGTATGAAATTTTTGGAGATTAAATATAACGAAGTAAACCATGTATTTTATTAATATAATAGTGTAGTAAAATAGCGAAAAGTTTTTTCTAAGAAATAATAATTTTACTATTATCAATACAATTTTAATCAAAATAACATCATTATTATATACAAATAATAAAAATAAAAAACAAATTGGAATATAATATTTGTAAGTTAAATTTCATTCAATCATTATCACTCTTATAGGATTCATGGAAATATTAAAAAACTGTTTTGTACTTTAATGATTAAGTACTAACAAAGTGAATTTCACAGAATAATTTAATTAGGATTTTGGTTAATTATTTTATATTTTTAAACAATATTAAGGAATAATTTGATTGTTATTTTTGTGGGTTTATTTAATTTTGATTGATAGTGTTGACGGTTGTGCTAAAAAAAAAAAAAAAACGAGCATATAATTTTTGATAGGCAAGATGATAAAGCTATTGTATTTACTTAATTAGGTTTAATGAATTAAATTGAGATGAATCGCCTTTTTGTTTTTATATAAAAAAAAAAATAAAAAAGTTTTAAGTTCCGTTGTCATTTTAATGGAGAAATTATCAAATCATTGTTTTTTTTATTCTTTATTTTATATGTGCACGAACGTTTTGATTGAGTATAATAATAATAATAACAATAATATACTACTATACGGTGACGTTTTTAATTGAGATTAAATTTTCTCCTCGAGTTTTGGCTCCAGTTATGGTTTTACGAAAGCTGTTGATTTCCACCGGACAAATCCTGGCTTCGATAAGAGTATAGTAGTAGTACACTTTTCACGTCCACCTTTTACACCGATATCGTATGTAAATTGCGATATTATTTATTTATATACCATCACAAAGTTAAGCCCGGGATCTAACGCCATAAGTCGGCGGAACAACGTAATACGGCGAGAAATTCTCAATTCCGCAGTAACAGTGGTGTTTCCAAGTTATTGTATGTTATATTACAATATGTGGGTTTTCGTGGGATAACGGATAAAAAATATCACGAACAAGCCTTTTACGGGAAAGTTTCGCCGAGAACATCGACCGACGATATTGTACGATCGATTTCCAGCGTGTCGGTGTGCGAAATTCCAGTGAACACGGGCATATTTTTCACAACAAAATAATAATAATCGAAGTAATATTGTGTAACGCAGTGATTCTCAACCTTTTTAAAGTCGCAGCCCCCCTAAAGAGCAAAATATCTTTCAACGCCTCCCTTAAAAAAAAAAAAAAAAAAAAATAGTAATAATAATAACTAATTAAAATGTATAGTATTATATTTGAAAAGTGTATAACTGAAACCTTAATAGAAAAAATATGTATTCATTAAGCTGGGTTGGCTTTTCATACCTCATTAGTTGAATGTTTAGTCAATTCTTAAATGTGTTAAGCTGTGCTAGATATTTCAATGTTCGTTGAAAACGATCAGAAAAAATATAATTACATATACGTAAGTCATGGAACGTCATTTAGTGGAGTATATGTTTTTATTTTACTCCAATATTTAGGCCTAAGTGTAAATATATATTATGCTCATATCGCCCAACGATTGCTCACCGCCTCTCTATCGCCCGTGAAATATTCATCGCCCCTCAGAACCTCTTCACCGCCCACCGAGGGGCGGTATTGAGAACCACTGGTGTAACGTATGCGCATCGCCGCACCGCGCTTGATTTATATCCGTTTTAGATATTAATTTTTCGTGTTTGCTGTACGCTCGAGACGCATCAGACTGATCGCTTATTATCTCAAAACTTTCGCAGCACTCCCCCCCCCCATTCGAAACTTTCTATTTGACTTTCTGCAAATAATTTAATAACATCCGTCCCAAAATGTAATATTATTTAATTTCTATACTTAAAACTTCGTCGTGATACGTGGTCTGCGATTATGAATCTGTTTAGCAATAAGTTTACACAGGACGATTATCGTCTTCACTGCGTCCTTTTGTATTATTATGATCACTGCGTCTCCTGCACACGATAATTTTCTCCGGTATAATCTGTTGAAACGGTTAGGAAGTATTGTCACTCCTTCTCCACCTTCCATTGACCGAAAATATAATAACATTTTTGTTTTTTGGGGTTTTTTATTGCACAACTACAGTAGCTGGTCACTTCCAAACCAATTGCTGCTGTGTGGAAGTAAGAGTTCTTGTTAGAATATTATAGTATTGAAAAAACAAAATACAACAATGTGTTGTGCATACGTATACAAAAAAAGCGACTTTAATAATTATTAATATACAGTAACATAATATTAAAATAAGGAAAACAACGTCAGCTGTAATTGTAACTAATGAATTAATATAGATAGCTAAATATGGGCGAAAACAGGACATTGAATATAACAAAGTATTTTCACGATAATAAGAGTGTTAGATGTACTTATTTGACCTTGGTTAATTAAGCTAAATGTTTATTTGTTTGATTTAGTATGATTTGTACACGCATGGGCGCCCATATAAATTATTTCAAGGAAGAACTTTTTGAGAAATTAATAGACTTATTTTTACAGAAACCAATTATTTTACACTTGGACCAATATTCGATGTTAATTATTGACGTCAGTAATAATAATATTAATAAGCGTATATCCTTGAATATATTTAATAATAATATATCGCACGTGTGATATTTCCCTACTCGAATTCGGAGTTTAGACTCTCCGGTAGGTAGTGTATTATATTATAGCATCATACCATTCGGTTAATTCCGTTGTCGCGCGATTTATTGAAATTATTAATAATAATAATAATAATAATAATAATAACAACGGGCACGACGACATAACCGTAGCGGCGCTGCTAACGAAGATCTCTGTTGTCGGTGGTGTACGCCGCAGCGCGATATTGATTATATTAATATTGTACAGAAGATTTAACCTCGACAAATGGATTAGGGCGACACATTCGTGTTGGTATATGGTTTCCATTGCATTAATATAATTATACCGCTGTATTACGAGGCTATCTGTATGGTAATCTGTGGGACGCGTAAGACTTGTCTGTATAATATAATATTATGCATATCGCGTAGTACTGCTGTTATATCATATATATATATGTACAATATTATAATAATATGCATATCGATACGTTAGAGTTAGGGGTTAGATTATGATGATAATGCATTAGAGATTTTAAGAACGATTTTCCGATAGAGTTATTTGAACGCCGGGTTGGCACTAATTTCACCGAAAACGACGAACCGAATTTCACCGACGACCTCTTCAAAATGTTTAATAGGTTTATCACGGGTTTAAGACTGACCAAGTTCCCAAAATAGACAGGATTGTTGTTTTTTCAATCAGTTATTTTGAAATCCTTAGAATCCTTAAAATTTAATAAACCAATGTCAGCCATCATGGGACATCTGCTTAGACACAATGACTTCATCACCAACATTTTTGAAGGACAAATAGCAGGCAAACGATCACGAGGACGTCCAAGAAAATCTTACGTTCTAAAGAAGACCTGTATCATCTCATGGACTGCTCCTCCTACCAACAACTGAAGAGAATGGCATGGGACAGACAAGAATGGTTACACCGACAAGGCGTTGCCTTTAGAAGCTGATGATGATGAGCTATCATAAAAAATATTATTTTAAGATTTTAAGAAATCATCTGAATTTTAATTCGAATTTAGACCTTATTGCTGTATTATTTTTAATTTATTCTAATTTTATGTATTTTTATTTTATACATTTCTATTATATCATTTAAAGAATTTGTTACGATCACATTGAAAACTTTACGTCATTTCTAATCATTGTTAAATTTAAATCCGTGTAATGATACAGTATTTCAACACACGTGACTCGTTCAACGTGATTAACGTAATTAAAATTCAGTTTAATGATATCCAATTATTAGTTTGCGTTAATCAAAGTTTGGAGGATTTAATTTGAATACTAATGATAAAGTTTTGGCCATATCCTATAAGAGACTCGTGTCTTATATGAGATTTTTTTCAACGTTTTTTCGGTCACGCACGTAGTTAAACTCATTTGAGAGGTATATTTTATACAGCCAACACGAAGTTTGTGTTGGCTTATTTCTGCAGGTATGGAGAAATATTTTAGATTCTGAACAAAGTGAAGAAGCTAGTGTTTTTACAATGATGTTTATTTTCTTTTTTTTTTCTTTTTTTTTTTCTGTTAAAAATTTTTCGTATAGA
>JAIPRM010010512.1:0-13704 GCA_025469315.1 Stegophylla sp. TES_Ste_2020
TTTCATCATGCCTCTTCTGTTCTTCCTTTGTTAAAGTCATATTTACATTAGTCTTCATCAGGTGTTCTATATTTTTAGATATTTCTACAATAGTTTCTACAAAATGTTTTGCAACTTCCTCATGTGTCTCGCTTCCCCGGTGTATGATTATTGAAGTAGGTATATTATACTCTTCAAGTAACTCTTCTGGAATATTATCGGCACTCTTGATATAAATACCATAGCTCATGGCTTTATGTTTCTGTGTTATCGTCGTGCTTGTTCCCTTCTTCTCGCAGCATTTTTCCAATAAAGCTTCAAAGTCAGCGTAGATAGCAAACGGGTGTCTTTGCATATTACGCCACCCGTCGAATTCAAGTTTTGTTCCCTCCTCTGGCATCACCGGAAGGATAGGTTTATGTATCCCACAGATCAACTTATGTTGTTCAAGACCATCTTGCCCCTTCAACTTATATTTAGCGTATCTATTATCAAAATTTGTAAAACACCTTTTACATGATACAATTGCCTCCTTATGCCCAGTTTTTTGTGATCTTGTGAGTCTAGAGAAATTTGATATGTATGTGTAGTGGAATCTTTCTTCATCTGTGATTATAAGCAAGTCAAAATGATCTTCCTTTTCAACGTCTGCTACTCTTAATGGAAATACAATATTTATGATTTTCTTATCCTTCTTCTGCTCCTCAATACCGTACAAATTCACCGATGTAGATGGATTATTCTTCTCAAAAATCTTAATCTGATGTCGTGGTGTCGGGAAGTCTATATCATTGAAATTATATTTTTCGTCATGTATTTTATAGTTATCGTTGACACGGCACCTATTTTTTCCTGTAACATGTTTGGCTAATATAGCCCATTTAAAGCACTGCTCATCGATATTCTGTGGGTTTATGACTGCTTTTTTCGACTCTATGTCATTGGGTAGTGGTAAGTATGATGATCCGCCCATAGGTGTATAGTTATACACCGACAGTAGTATCCCATCGATGACTTCTAGAGTGAAACCACTACCTTTTCCCTGATACGCGTCCTCCTCGATCAACATGGTTGTAAACGCTTCATCAACAAGATTATCGATATCCGAATCTAAGAATATTGCCTTTGCTGAGGTTTTGAACGCTCGATTTTCAGATGAATTTTCTATGTGAGGTTTATTATAGCTCGATTCTAATTTCAGATTGAATTTAATCGGTCTGACGTTTACATGGCTTCTTAATAACTCGATCAGGTTGTCTCTTATAGATGCCAGGAATGTTTTGTAATCGCGGATATTTGTAGTATTTTTCGAATAGTACATAGTGATTTTACGACGATGTGCGGATCTAACTTCAACAAAACCGGGGGTTGATATCGCATTTAAGCGATCCCTCTTGATTTTCTTCGCGGGAGCCGTATTTTCGTTGGTACGTTTACGTGAAGCGTCACCTAAATAAAGAAAAAAAACTACTTAATTAAATCACGAATAGAAATAATTTTAGTTTGTGAAATATTTATTAATATGGGTTCGAAAATTTTTAAAAATGTATAGACCGTTTATTAATTCGATAATATTTAAAAACGTTACAACAACAAAAATATCAATTATTAATACGATATTGAAATTTATTAAATCATATGAAATATTTAATTTGAATAGATATACACTTTTTAAAAAAATAAGGTGCGGAAATTTTATGATTTTAATCCACGATTTATTAACACTTGAGTGAAATACGAGCGGAATTATTTATTAAAAATCACTTAAATTAATCTGAATAATCTTACCTGTATTCCCGCATAATAAGGCACTCTCTACGCCTTCCATCAAATCGTTTAACATCTCGTCATTACCGTCATCACTCCACTCGTCCCTTGTAGTATTTGACGGACCAGCAACTGCTTGCGACAAAATATTTGTCTGTTGATCATGAATAAGACGGTGAACGTTCTTCTTATGCACTTTTAAACAGTTTTTGCGTGTAAATGTTTTCGCACATACGTCACATGAGTATGATTCCCGAACGGCAGCATGCAATTTTGTATGGCGGACGAGATTACTCTTGGTGGTAAAAGATTTATCACACAGATTACATACGAAAACACTTGACGCGGCCATAGTGTTTGAAAAACGTGCGAGCAAACAACGAGCAAAAGACGTACGTATCAGAGACTATAACACTGACTGATAAACATGAAATCACAAACAAGTCTTAGCACCTACCTCCCCCCACCATTCGAATGGTGACACGTGCCGGCGGCGGTTAGTATCAGCAGTATTTAAAAACCCGGCAATAGTTCACATGAAAACGGCGGCGGTAAGTGTGCGCGCATGCGCGTGCGTTACGCATACGACACGTGCAGGAATTTGATGACATTCGCATTAAACTGGGATGCTGTTGATCAACAAGTACGCGTCCGGTTAGTATCAGCAGTATTCAAAATCCCGGCAATAGTTCACATGATAACAGCGGCGGAAAGTGTGCGCGCATGCGCGTGCGTTACGCATACGACACGTGCAGGCGGCGGCGGCGTGCGGGTCCGGGCCGATACGTGAACGAGTCGGCGGCGGGCGGGTCCGGGTCGCGGTGATAGGGGGGGGGAGAATTTAGGCGGTGGTGACACCGGGCGGCGGAGGCGGTGAGGGGGGGCAGGAGCAGGATCGCCGGATCGATGGCTGGCAGGATCACAGGATCGCCGGAGCAGGCTGTGCTTGAAACCCCCAAAACTACCTACTAGTATAGTACATTAATAGATTATAGTAGATTAAAATGTTCAATAATAAATAATTGTAAAAGTATTTAGGTATAAATTTAACTTAAACGATAACGAAAAAATAAAATATACCTAAATTTAATTATAAAATAAAAATTGTACAATGTGTACGATTATTGTGTTTCAAAATAAATAGGTGTACTCACCTAAGACCTAAAAATATTACTGGGTGTAAGCATTAAAAATATTTTATACGTAAGTTAGCTCATCTCTTTGTGGTGCGCTCTGAGTGGCTGGATAGTAAATAAGTATAAATAAAATATGATGCATTTGGGCTGCGTTAAAAAATATTTTTTTTTTTTTTTTTGGAGACGGCATACTCTGACCTTATTGCAGATGCTGTTGGGACATTCAATGAGAATCTATTCAGGATGCACTCAGGAATCTTCCCTAGATATTCCTATTACGTTACTTGTCTGTAACAAATGTATTTTTTATGTATTCAGTAGCCACTGATTTATGAAGGTTATTTGTTTTTAAAGCTGAAGCATTATCAAACGGAAGTATCTTATTAAACAGTTCGTGTATGAGTAAGTTACAGTTAAATAATATTTTTAATTATCTTAAAAAGTATAGTTATTCTATTCAATGTGCGTTAAGTTGGCTTCCTTCCATGACTTTTTTATTACTTTTTTTTTAACATTTTGTCTCCTAAATACTTACACACACCTTGCAATTCCAGCTATTTCGAAATTGGTGAAGAGGCAACTTAACTTTAGCCCTCCCCTTAGATAAAAAATACAGCCTATTATGGACGGAAGCCTATCAGGACACGTAGCATATAACCTAGCACACTAATTTTAACGTTTAGCATAATTTTGATTTCCCTAACATATTCAGTCCAAAATCTAGTAGTATTATCTCTATCTTAGAAATTTGATTTCTTTTAATGCAAAATCTCGTCAAGAGTACTTATTATAACCTATTATACTAATTATAATATCTAGCATAGTTTTGAAAAAAGTAAGTGGAAATAATGTAAATATTTCAGTAATACAGGGTGGGGCAGTGGGATCTGACGATTTATAATGTGCTGTGGTTAGGTACTAAAGTAGATAAGATAAACTAGTTTGTCGCCAAATGAAAGTTCAAGATGTTTAGTTTTACTTTATCAATAATAATGGACACTTGGCCTGTGAATCAACGCGTTTTTGCCGTTACGACGTTTATTGAATGTCAATCTATTGTAACCGTACAACGAAATTTTCGACGAAAATTCAATATTCCTGTTGGAGGTAATAATATTCCTTCACGGAATTCAATCTTAGACTGGTATTATAAATTTCAAAATACTGGTTCTGTTTTAACAATTTTTAAAGGCAGTGAAAAAAGTGTAAGAACACCAGAAAACATTGAACGAGTACGTCAAGCAATCGATCAAAGTCCACAACGCTCGGCAAGATGCCATTCTCAGTCATTGAACTTATCTACCAGAACTGTTCGAAGAATTTTACATAATGATTTACAACTTTTTCCATATAAAGTACAGATAGTGCAACAACTTCTTCCGAATGATTTTGGTACGAGAATTGACTTTTGTAACAGATTTCAGCAATTATTACACAAAAATCATGAATTTTTGTCTAATTTGATAATGTCAAATGAAGCTCATTTTCATTTATGTGGTGTGGTTAACAAACAAAACTATCGTTTTTGGGCTTCAGAACAACCTAGTTTGTTACATAAAACTCCTTTGCATTCTGCAAAAGTGACTGTATGGTGTGGTGTTACATCGTTTGGCATTTTGGGTCCATACTTTTTTGAGGAAAACAATGTGACTGTGACTGTAACATCTGAACATTATGTGGAAATGTTGAAAAACTTCTTGTCAGCTGAATTACAGAGATTAGGAGTACATGATCACGATCTATGGTTCCAACAAGTGTGATTTCGCGCAATGGTGATATTGCCTGGCCACCACGTTCTCCTGATTTGGCGCCACCTGATTTCTTTTTGTGGGGTTTTTTGAAATCTAAAGTTTTCGCTAATAAGCCTCATACGTTATTACAGTTAAAAGAAAACATTAGACGGGAAATTGCAGCCATCGATGTGCATATCCTACAGAGAGTTATGGACAGTATGAAAAAACGGATAGCCGACTGTATACAAAATGAAGGCGGCCACTTAAGTAATGTAATTTTTAAAAGTTAGGATTTTTGTTAATAGTAATTAAAAATAATCTTTATGTTGAATAAAATACAATTTGTTTCATTACTTTGTTTTTAATACTTGACTCATAAACTACATTTAAAAATCATCAGAACCCACTGCCCCACTCTGTATTATATTGATATTGGTCCTACATTATTTGCTATTTGACATTTTTTACATAGGGAATTATAAGTTTTAGTATTTTTTTTTTTTTTTTTGATTTTATCTTTGGACCAATACTTTTAAAATATGTTCTCATTATTCCTTAGAATATATTTTAAGACACAAATCGATCATTTTATTTACTTTACAATGTACATGAATTCTTATTGTCTCGGAGGTCGTTGTAAGACTTCCATTTGTGATTATTACGTCTATAAAATACAGAAAAGTGCTATATGACTTCCACACTTCCACTATATTTATTTATTATATAGATCCTCTTAGTAAATATATAATTTTATTGAATATTTAATTTTATTCTGTTTAAAATATCAACCAAATTGCTAAAAACCCAACAAAAATTAATCCATCAAATTTCAAGGTTTTTTTGGTAATAATTTGGTGGTAAAATCCCTTATTATGGTTTGGTTATTATTTATTTATTTAAATTGATTTTTTTGATTTTTTGAAAATGTGAATTTTATTGTGTGTAATATTGAATCATGAGTGATTGTGTGATAATAAATTCACATTTTCAAAAAGTAAATAAAAAAACTAGCTTATATATATATATTATATATATATATATAGTCTGTGAAACGGGTAGTCGGCGAATCGGGCCTGTAGAGTGTAGGTACCAGTCAAGTGCTGTAAGCCCATTTATAAGATTTTTAACAAATGATTTGGTTCCGATTACGTTGATGAAAATCTTTGAATTACAATATATATTTTTATTGATTGATAACTATAGTCAGATGCTCGGGTACCTAATTTTTCTATAGTATTTATTTAGCCTTCTTGCATAAACAAATAGTATTATTAAGTGTTATTTATTATTCTAATAAAACCCTGTTTCCTTTTTCAGGTGAATTTAAAACAGAAATATTTAATATTCTTCCAATAAAATTTGGTAAGTTTTATCATAAATTTAGAGGGCATAACTTTGTATTAATAGATTAATACTTTTGATTTAAATAGTAAGATTTTAGTATCAAGTGCCTATGTTTTTGTGTTTGCGGCCTATATTTTTATTAACATATATTACATTTATTAATATTCAAAAATATTATATAAAGAAAATACATTTCAATAATTAAATATATCAAGTTATCAGGTTTTATGTTAGTCAAATTATTATTTTAGATAAAAATTTTGTTTTTAATAATTCAAAATCCACTTTTATAGACACGTTTAAAATTAAATTCAAAAGTAATTGTCAATTGATTTATTCTGTTAAAATGACTTAAGAATTATCAGATTTTTTATAGAACACTCTATTACTTTTAGTCTAAACATACTAGTCTATCACACTTCATTATCATAGGTAACTTAAAGTTATGATTTATAACAATTACATAACATTATGTCATTTATATGACATAATGCCACTTACGCAACCAAATTTACAAATTATTCAAAATATCTAATTCAAGTGGAAACGGTTAATTTATCACGAGATTTCAAAGCGTGATTATGAATTTTCATTTATTAATTATCATTTAGAAATGAAATCCAAAGACAATAAACATACATCCAATTTTTTTATACGAAATTGTCCTTTAAATCGTCTTTCCATTCCGTTGACCTGAAGAACTTCCTATAAGGATTTCCATTATTTCTCATTTTAGAAATTCAAAAATATAAGAAATATATAATTTAGTATGTAAGAAGAATAAAACATATTGTATCAACAAATTAATTTAAAATGTGTTTTTAGGTTGTATACTAAAAAAACTTTTCTATCCAGTTTATCAAATTTAGACACGTTTATTAAACCCCTTTAATTTGCTTAATTTGGGGGATTTTGCTTTTGGGAAACATTTGAGTTTTTCAAATTCTATATTTCACACTCATTAAGTAACCGCCGAAAGAAAGCCGTGCCCAAAATTTCATTAAGTAATTTTTTTTTCTATCCTGTTTGTATTTTTTACGAATTTCGCCAAAATTCAAAAAGCTCTAAGGATATGTGTAATTGTTGGAATGACCTGAAATTTAGCGTTAATATTTTTAATACTTCAGAAAAAAGTTTTTTACATAATAATGACCTTCACCACTTTGTTAGAGGGTGGGGAAATTTTTTCGAAAAAAATGTACGCGTTCCTTAGTCACCGCACCGACAAAAGAAAGCTATGCCCAAAAATGCATTAAATTTTATTAAGTATTTTTTTCTAACTTTTTTAAATGTTTTATACATTTTTGCTAAATTTTAAGAGCTTTACTGACTTTTGTGATTGTTTGAATGACCTTTAATTTGGTATTTTTATTTTAAATACTCCTGAGAAAATATAATTACTTTATTATTACCTACCTTTATCATCTTTTGAGTAATTTTTGAGTTTTTCGATATTTTTTTCGTGTTCCCTAATAGTTAACAAAAGAAAGTCGTAACCAAAATTTCTTAAATTTCATTAAGTAGTTTTTCCTCTACCTCTTTTAAAGGATTTAATGGAATTTTTCTTCAAATCGACTACTTTAGCACTCTCAGAAGTTAAAATTAAGGGTAGGATGGATGCAGAATGTTCATTCTTATCTTATTTTAGAGTGTTAAGCACAGATAAGAATCTGTAAAAATAGCTGTACTTATATTGACCCCTAACCGACATAAATGTAGCTTAACCCCATTAAGTTCTATAGAGTATAATAAGTATTGTACGGTTAGTGTTGGATCTAGAAAATTTGTCGTCCGGGGCTAATAAAATTTTAACTCCCCCGTAAAGCCCATTCTTTAACTTTACAAATTCTTCAATAAAAGCCTATGATATTAAGGCATCCCTAAATATATGGCACTCGCCCCCCCCCTAGATTCGGTACTGTCTACGTTCGACCGTTGTTGTTTCATTAAGGACGCAGCGAATTTGTTCTGTTTTAAGCTTGGCTTGCAGATGGACCACCTGTTTGATTTATAAAAAATAATTTCAACAAATTTTGTAATATTAAGTGTACGGCATTATTTTTATGTCACCTAATTTTTCACCAATACAATCATGTTTATTTTCGAGTATAATACTTTTTATGTATTTAGCATAAGTGGTTCAATTGCTTATCAGTCTTGCATATTCTTAAATAATTTTTATCAACTTAAGAACACTAAATACTTTTTCACTAGACGCAGAAGAAACTGGTGATGTAAATTCAAGTGGACAAAACGAAACCGGTGATGCAAATTCAAATCAACAAAACGAAACTGGTGATGTAAGTTCAAGTGGACAAAACGAAACTGGTGGTATAAATATGAGTCTACATGAAGAATCGACAATTGGTATGACAGTCAATATTACTAATATATATCTATATTTGTATTCAGTGTTTTACAGTCTTTGTGTTTCATATGTTTTTGTAGTCTTAAAATGTTAATTTCATTAAAACTTCTATTAAAATCAGTTAGTGATGAAATGTTGACGCATCTGAACTAGGAAAAAATAATGAAAAAGCTTTTTTCTATTTTCAGTTGAAATTAAAGAATTTGTTAGCATTAATAAAAATACTAGGATTTTATACTGTACAATTGTTTAACTGAAGTGAGACTATACTTCAAGTTTGTTCACATTAAAGTTATTAATACTTCAATAAATTATTTTCTGTAAAATGACTTCAATGTAAAATTAACCAGAGCAGATGAGTTAGAGTAAATTTCGCTAGGACTTACTCGTTTTCTATGTCGCTTTTCAAAATCTCTAATTGGGCCAATTTTAATTTTAGGCATATTTTAGATGTATTACATTTGTCTAGTTGGTTGGTATCATTGTGGAGTTCCGATAATGATTTAATTGCCAATTTCATTAATACCATAAAATCAATGATATTAAGAAATATCGTCACTAATAAACTAGGTACTCAGTTTTAGTTTTTATTTGGCACCTACAAAATAACTTTCATAATGTACACAAAAACAATAAAATTAATAATATTTTTTTTCTTCGTAGGTAGAGATCCAACTTCTTGTACTTTATCAATTATTTTATCAAGAAAAGTGTTTATCAAAATTTGTAATATTCCTTCAACTGAAGTTCAAACTGTTTTGATAGGTTTTGTACGAGTAAGACATGCAATTTTCGGTAAGGGAAAAATCTTAAGGAATTTAATAATTACTAATGTTTACCAAGGTAAAAACAAAATACTGCTGAGAAACCGTACTCATGAAATATTTTTTTTTTCATAAAAATGATTGGAAAAACAAATATACTAGTTTTAGATTCTGAATGGAGCGAATAAACTAGTATTTTAGTAGTTAGTGAAAGTTAGTAAAAAATTAAAATTAATACTATTCTAGATTTAAGAATTTTAAATTCTTCTTAAAAATGATTCTATACCAGATATCGATAAAATTATTATTCTTTCGTTTTGATTTAAAATATCATTATCTATATTATTTTAAAGGCATTTACGTAGGTACTTACATATCGGCATGTCGCCAAAGAATAAGTTAAATGTTGCTATCAAATACGATGTTGATAAGTACCTAGGTTACCTTTAGTATATTATGTCTATACTATTTTAGATATAGGTAAATATTTACATTTTTTGAATTTTTTAATCCACATATTAAGAAAAATGCATATATTTATATATATATGTGTGTGTGTGTAATTATGTTGATTTTTTTATTACAAGAAAATCCATTCCCTATAACTAAAACTGACATACTAAGACTATGTATAGATCTGTATAGGTAAAAATAAATTGTATAAAATTATATTATAACTTAATGTTTGTTCCAAGATAATTTGCATTTCATAATGAAACAAATAATCTATGAAGCGTGATCAATACATTTTTATGAGTTTTAATATTTTATAGGTAACCAACAACAAAGGGACAATTATTTAATTCGTACAATTTTTGGTAAGATATAATATTATGAAGAATATTAAATAAGTTAATAATATATTCAAAATTTTTACTTTATCATCATATTATTTATTTTATCATATTTAATTGACTGCTACTCTTTATTATCCTCGTATAACACAGTTAGTAGTTATCCTTCAAATTATATTATTTTTCTACTTCTTTTGTTTATAAATATTATGTTTAGTTATTATTATTTACTGCGAACGGCTGAACAATTTTGACAGTAATTATTTTTGTTAAAAATACAATTTATTCATTAAGTTTTTCTCTGATATCTTAATCTATTCATTTATTTACAGAAACTTAATTTGCTAATATTCCGTACTTATTATTTTATTAGGTAATTATTGAAAATTGATACCAAAACAACTTTTGAATAGATATATTTACTCCTACACGAATTCCAAATTTCGTATTGTTTATTACTCACTCATACTATCATAGGGCATATTATACACTTCATTTTAGATTCTGAGTGAAGCGAAGAAGCTAGTGTCTTCACGAGGATGTTTATTTTTATTTGATTTTTTTCTGTAAATACTTTTTTGTAGAGAAATACTTGTCCAAAAGTTTTAACCAGTAAATTTTTGTATCAGAATTTGCTTCTTGATGTTACTTTTAACAAGTAATTTTTCAAAATTCTCAATTGTTTTCTAAGAATTGGAAAAACTTTCCAAAATTTGACGAAACTACCTTAAAAACTATATTTTTTTATTCCAAACTATATGAAAATTTAAATATAGGTACACAATAATAATAATAATAAAAATTAGTGCAAGAAAATATTTAATACGTAAACATTTTTTCTAACTCTTTTTTCTCATCAAACATTTCTTTTCTTCCTTTTCTCAGTGTAGAATGAAATATACTAACTAAATATATATATCTGAGTAAAAAATATATTTATTTCTTAATAATAACAAACTTTATAATTTTTAAGTAAAATTTTCTTGAATAAACTGAAGCTCTGTTCAGAATAGTTTTATCGAAGAAATGATTTATCATTTCTTTAAAATTCAATACACCCACCAAGAGTATGTCACCCGAAGAGCGAAGAATATCCATGGTACGAAATATGTCCGGTCTTTTTTACAGTTGATTCACTATTTAGTATTCGCTATACAATAATAACAATTACTTCTTTCAAATGGTTTAAACGTCTAAGTAAACTATTCAATTTTTTTCATGGAGTCCATAATATGTGAATCGACAAGTTAGTATCAAAATTTAAAGTTTACATTTCTGGTTAAACCAATATAACATATAACTCTCATTAATATTATTATTGAGAGTTATTTGTAGTTAATTGTAGATAAAATAATCGAAATCAAAATGCATAAGTCCAATTCTGATTATGAATTTTTTTATGGCGTCAATCTTTACAAGAACCCAACAAAATATCATATATTGTACCAGCTTAATACGGCCAAGATTTTCTAATGTATCTATTTATTAACAATAAATCATATATTTTAAATTAATTTTTTTGTTTTATACATGCATGTTTTATACATAATTAGAACATAATATATCATTATACCCACTTTAAAAACTTATTGCTAAATTTAAAAATGGGTACCTATTCAAAAAATTAATTAATATTTTTATTGATATTTTGTTTAGTTAATGAAGTACACTTGGATAATGATAAAAATATTTCAGACTTGTTTAATGGTAAGTTTAAGTAAAATTTTGATTCAGATAATTGGGTCTGTGCGTAGTGACGGAAATGAAAATTACCATAATATTATATATACAATATATATATTTATATTTTAATTTTAAATATGTAAACAGTATTTCGGAATGGAAATCTTGGATTGTATGACATTTTTCTCAATCCAATTTTCCCAATCCATTTTTGTCATTTAATTTTTTTTCCCAAAAATAATATTCCCAATATAATTTATTTAAAAATTCATATTTCTTATTATATTTGTAAAATGTATTAGATGTTGTTTGTTTTGTTTTATATATAAAACATATATCTCAATGTTATAAATATTATTATATTTATTGCATTTTTAATATAATAATTTTCTACCTTTCGGTCATTGGTCATAGCTCATAATAATATACACTTTTAATTTTTTTAATTTCATATCTTTCGGCCAAATTTACTGTACTTATTAATACAATGATATTAAATGTTTTATTTTTAGTTTACAAACATAAGTACTATTTTTTGAAAACTATTTTAATTTTTAAATAAGGGATGTACACATAAAAAAGCCGGATATACTTCACACTGTGGGTATTCTCCGCTCTTCGAGTAGGATACTTTTGGTGAGTGTATTTAATTTTAAAGAAACGATAAATCATTTCTTTAATAAAAAGTTTATGAAATAAAATTTAATATACTCACCAAGGATATCGCTCCCAAAAGGCGAAGTATATCCATGATGCAAAGTCTGTCCAGTTTTTTTGTTTTATGTAATTTTCTCTGTTTTTTGTATGGGAGTTTTCACTTTTTTCATTTGGTTTATTGGTACTCTGCATTTTTATATATACCTCGAATAGAAACTATTTTAAGTCTTTCTGGTAAACATAACATTGACCCGGGAGAGTTTACATATTTTCTTTAGGTAAAAATACAATTTACACGGGAGAGTAAAAACAATAGTCGAAATTTTCCATTCCTCTAAACTCAATAAATGATTCCAACTTATTTGCGTAGCGATTTTATGTTCAGAAATTGTAGTCTTGATTATTGGGTATACTTATTGTTATAATTCATGTAACATTCAATAGTTGTCACTTAATCATGTCATAAATAATAACTTTCAACTTGTAATAAACCACAGTTTTAAAGTCACTTTAAATATACATATTAAGTTTTATAATGAAATAAATAAGAAATGTTAGTAATTTCTAATAAAATTTCAGGTTTTGAAAAAATTTTAATTTTAATAATTATTTATACTTATATTTTTATTTTCAACTGAAATTTATTGAAACGTCATATTCGTATATAGCATACACATGTAAGTACTCTTTAGACTTTTTATAAGTATATTTATAAATGCACAAAACAAATATAATAAAATATATCATTATTATGTATGATTTCATTATTCACTTATTTGCTATGACTCTTTAAACCTGTATGTTATGAATTTTTTCACGGTTTAATTATAGTTAATATGATATGTTTAATAATCACATTTAAATACAAATTGTATCTAAATATAATAATATTTTAAAATGCATTGTATACTTTTTCAGCCAAAATATTTATAGGAATTTTAACGTAATTGATTATTTTTGAAGCATTGCAGATTGTTGATGTTACAGTTAAGGATAAACTTGAATGCCAAAGTAAGAAAGATTGAAAAGTTTTTTACACTTTGTAGTAATATTAATATATGTATACTTTTTAATTTTTGTTGATCAAATGTATTTAATGATGATTTTAATTCGATTAATATACTTGAGTCACTTATTCATCAACAAAACTCAATACGTGTCACCTATAACCTAACGTGAATTTAGTCCGGGGACTGGTATCTTAATTGTTTTATGGGTTTCAGTTCTCGTTCAGGTTCAGATAATAAATAAAAAAGCCGGACATACTTCGCACGACGGGTGGTATTCTCTTGACGGGCGTATTAAATTTTAAAGAAACGATAAATCATTTCTTCAGTAAAATGATTCTGAATAAAGGAAATTAATAATATAAGAAAAAAAAAATTTTCGAAAAATGTCCAAAAATTTTTTTCACATTTTCAAAATTTTCTTGTGCCAAAATCTTTTTTATAGGATTTTCTATCTATGTTTAAATTTTCA
>JAIPRM010010513.1:0-13704 GCA_025469315.1 Stegophylla sp. TES_Ste_2020
TTTACCACAGAGACATTTTTCATTTTGTTTTGACATGATGGGTAATCGTAGTAATATTTTTTAAAAAGTTAATACTTTTTAGTGGGTTAATTTAATAATTATTACAATTTAAAAGAATATTAATAAATAATTGTGTTATATAATTTGCACAGTAAGTTATCAGTATCTGTGTGAAGATTGCAGTGTGCTACGAGTACTCGGAGTACTCAGTTTTAACATACGAAAACAAGTAACATTTATTTTCAACAAAATCACAATATGAGGTTATTTACAATTTCATTCACTACTAATGCAGGCATCTAAATATTTCCTAGTTTTAAAGCCAAAAATAGATTTGACGCACTATCTTATGTTTTTGTAGATAAGCTATTCATGTGACTCATGGACTTTATTTATTAATTATTCAGAATATACCTATCTATATTATTCTATTCCCTGATTTATAATATTCTCAATTATAATATTATTAATCATGTATTATAATGCTATTGAATTATGCAATAATAATTATAAACATAAACACAAAATTAAAGTAGGTTTATTATATGTGCAAACAACTGGCTGGCATAATAACAATATGTACTCACTATTGAATATTATAAAAACCAAAAACTGTATTTAAAACAGCTCACGATATATTTATATAAACTATATTTATAGTTCAAAAAGATAAGTCACAATTATTACTCTATGCTCTATGGTCACAACGCAGTTTTACCTGTTCTAAGGCAAATGGCAATGTGGCTAATGTAGTACAATTGTCAATCATAAGAGTACAGTAACAACGAATGATATATTGTATAATATATTAATGGTAATTATACAGTGGCTGCTTTTAGAGGAGGTATATGAGTGCTTATGACCCACCAGTCACCACCCACCCACCCACCCATTTCAATGAGGTGTCGGTCGCCATCCCTGTAATATGGGTTCGGCGCCACTGCAGAGGTGACACGATAAACATTAGGTTTTACTAATCATGTTAAAGTGCATAAGTATTGATTAATCAGAGTAAGAATTGCTTTATTTTATCTTTTATTATGATGTTTATATTTTACTGTAATTTGAAATTATTTATGGTGTATTCATTAGGTAGGTGTATGTGGATATATGAAAATTACTTTTTTACTTTTTCGTAAATATTTTATACAACAAAATAATTTTTAATTCAACGTTTATGTTTGATTCTTCAAAACTGAGAATTATTATTTTGTATTAGTTAAACTCCTCTCAGATTAGTTGTATTGACGAAATTATTTAAAATTCAAGGCACCCGTCAAGGGTATCCCACCCGAGGTGCGAAGTACACACTTTTTTTATTTTGAATATTCAACTATCCCAATGAAAAAATAATTAAAACCTCAAAAACTCGAATTCAGCCCGAAGTGAAATTCAAACATGATTGGGTACCCGACCATCGTAATAAAAACCCGTTCGGGCGCCTAAAATGGAATTGTCAAAAACGAATTTTTTTCGCCCAGATACACAGTGGCGTTCCCAGATTTTGCGAGGCCCTGGGCATCATTATGATTCAAGGCCCCTGAATTTACAATATTACATTGAAATTTAATGGTATACTAACGGTTTTCAGCCTTTTTATATTCGAGTACCACCTACCCATTTTGAACGCACTTGACTTAATAACCTTTTTTAAATATATATATATATATATATATAAGCTAATTCAAAATAATTATAATATATTGCCTAGTGCCCATATTTATAGCTAGTTGTACAAACGTTATTTAATTTGTAAACCAATGTTTATATTATTTGTAATATATTTAAAATAAAAGTCTTCAGTAAAATGGTTTGAAAATATTTTTCCTATAAATTTTATAGAATGTACGCGAGGCCCTTCTAGGCGCGAGTCCCTGGGCAAGTGCCCCGGTTACCCTGCCCTCGGGACGGCACTACGGATACAACCCGGACGACCGGATTGGACCCCGTCTAGACAAATGTGAATAACTATATTTAAATTCAACAGGACAATGTTCTTAAAACCAGTCCGTGCTCCAGCCAGACAAGTGTGAATGGCCTTTAACCAATTGATTCTTCAGATGTATTTTTAACTGTGATCAAATTTTCTTAAAGATTGGCTCAATAAATAATTTTTTTTAAATATTTCAATTTAGAATTATAGCACAAATAACTGTTCATCTAATTCATGGCGGATTTCTTTTTGTTATTTTCAACTACTGTTCAATTTATTAATTTTTGGGTGGAAAATCGTATACAAGTTTTCTTATATATATGTCAATAATATTTTGTATATTTTACATTATATGAAGTTTTGACTAAAAAAAATATATATATTAATTTTAGAAATATGAAAAAAAAATTGTTTCATACACAATACAACACTATTGTCGATAATAAGTAAACATTTAAATTTTTAACACTAAATAACTGAAATGAACAGTTTTTCTTTGCTTTTATAAAACTGTTTAAAATTTCAAAATATTACCTCTATTAAATAATATTCTAAATACATAAAAAAAGTACTTTTCTGATTGTATTCTCTATTGGAAATAGACCCAGGCTTACTTATTCACTTTACCAAGCTTACTAAATTGCATAATATTGAAAAATTACATAGATAAATGTCTTCTATAATGTACTTCTATAACTATACTTCAATTGATATTTTCAAATGGATTTATAGAATTTTGGACAATTTTTTACACACAAAAAATAAATAAAATATTATTAAAATATGTATATGCCTATATATGACTACCTATATCTTCAACTGGGCATGAATTAAGTGTAACTTAGGTTACCATTATGACATATCTGTCTATCCAAAAATTTGATATATACTCATTATATTCAATTAGTTGCTAATTTTGATTTCAGTTGACAAATTAACAATCAATTAAAATACTTCTGTGTCATTGATTTTTAATAATTCTCATGGATTCTAAGGATCAAGAATTAAGAGTTATTTTTCTTTTCAACAATGAACTTTCAGTTGTTTTTTCACACAATTCACCCACAACTTCTACAGATTTTTATATTAACAAATTGTCTTTATTAACATTTTTTTAATTGCAAATTCTAATTGAAAATTATTTAAATTCATAGTTAGAATACCTATTTGTTTTAAAATGCTAATTTAATTTATTTTAATATAATTGAAATTAAAAAAAAACAAATCCTAAATTACGATTGAGAACATTTGTAAGTATTGATATATTGTATCTATTTTTATAAAGACTAAAATATGAAAAAATAGTGCAAATTTTCTAAACTTATTTATACATTTTCCTGGTGGTTATTTAAATGAAATTGGTAGTAAATATTAAAAATAATAATAATAATAATAATAAATAACTTATAGATTTACAAGAAAACATAGGAACAGGAAGTTCTTAACTCAAATTAAATATTTCAGTGTAGAATAAAATTATATTTATACATTTGTGCAATATCATTCTTATTTTGCTTATAACATTACTAAATTATAACATTTAATGAGCAAATAAAAAAACAAATAAGAGTATTAATAAGTGAGTTATTCAAATTGTATTTATTTAATCAAAAAATTTCACATACAATACAGCGTGTTAACATAAACGTAGTAACAAAATATTTCTTCCATTTCGACCTAAAACAAAAATGTAATAATATTACTTCGGCAGAGTAATTGTTTTGAAAATTTTGTTGTTCTTAAAACAATAAATTTTTAATCGTTATTTTCTTCTTTTTAACCTTTTGTAGTGAAGAAAAAAAAAATATAATTAACGTGATAGTTGGTTAAAATAAATAAACTTGAAAGCAATATTTCAGTAAAAATAAATTAAAAATGAATTTTTTTAGACTCAACTTTGTTATTAACTGTGGTCAATAATTTAGAGAGTGATTCGTGGTTTTTAGTGTTTGCAAATCATTGATTTTGTTCGATTTTATTATGGATGCTTTACTCTATTACTCTACATATACTATATACTCTTTTACCTTATCGATTGAATAATGGAAATGAACATTCAATAAACATTTCTCAATGAAATCATTTTCAAAAAAATAACAATAATTATAAATGAATAATAATTAATTAAAATTTGGTTTCATTAATATAAAAATATCAAATTGTGTAAACAGAGGAATTTTCTAAGTAAAAATTACTCAATAGGTAGAAATATTTTAAATTTTTACTTAATATAGTACATGTGTAAGTATCATTTATTTTAAATGACTAAAATACTAATAAATACGTAGGTAGGTACCTACATTTTTTATATCTAGAAACAATAAATATAATACAACTCAAATAAATTAAAATAAACCATCAGTTAAACATACTATCCACCCCTTTGAACATTATAGATGGAGTTTTGAAGGGGGAACTAATTCCAAGTGTGACCGTTGACAAATGTCATCGTTTTTAGTGATATATTTAGTTTATAAACTTGGAGTTAATCTTACCGTTTTCACGAAGTTGACAAAGTTTCTGCCTACTCCTGCATCGATACAATGATGGTCGGGAGGTCATACGCATGTGTACGGGACGTCACATAGTCCCCTCTGAAATAGACGGTCCTTTTCCAATACATGCAATACTGGCAGTCTAAATGACACCGATCAGGACCATGACTTGTTCTGTGGTGGTGAATCAAGTGTTGATTGTTGCGAAATCTACGTGAGTGTTTGGAAAAGTTCAATTAAATAATATTTTATTGATAAAGGGAAAAGATAAATGCATTTTCATGTTTTTTTAAAACTAATTAAATCCAATATGTTGTTGTAGGTATGATTGAACTTTGTTATGAAATTGTATTAATATGTGATGATTTTCTTTCTTTGATGATTTTGAACAGTTTACTTTTTAACGCTTTGAAGTAGAAATAATAGTTTAAAAGTTTTTATCATCCCTATCATTAGATTTAAAATCGCTGCAGCTTAGTTCTTTAAAAAGAAAAAGTTTTCGAAATTTTCAATTGTTTTTCCAATATTTTGGAGAAAACTACTGAAAATTAACCCATTATCAACATTTTCAAAATATATTTATCCTATTTAAACAAAATAAATTACTTTAAAATATTGAAAAATCCGAATTTAAATGCATAGGTATTTAAAATAATGGGTCTATCGAATTTTCATGAATCCTTGATCCAAAAATATTAATAAGAAACATAAGTGATAAATATTAAAGTACCAGGTGCATTTTTTTTCAAACACTTTTTTGTGTAGGAATGTAATAATTATGTTACATAAAAGCGATGTTTCCCAATCTATGAATCACAACTCAAATTTCAGCCACGAAATATTTTTGATGAACCACTGTTCATGATAAATTACTTTATACATTTAACCGCAGTATGAATAAACCTATTGTATAACGAAATCCAGTCAGTCATCACATTAAATTTAAAATTAGCGATTAAATGCTTTCATTATATTCAAATGTAAATTCGTTAAAATTTGTATTTAGTAGTATATATTCTGTATTTTATTAGTTATCGGTATTACAAAAATCTTTAGATTAAATGATACAATAACTTAAAAATAGTTAAATAAAGTAAACCAAAGTAAAGTAAAGCACTAATAAGTAAAATAGGGTGAAGTATTGACAGGAAAGCTAGTCATTCATTGCACCACGGGTATTCTTCGTTCATCGGGTCAAACACTATTGGCGAATTTGTAGAATTTTAAGAAAACGATATATCACTTCTTCAATAGGACGATTCTGAAGGAAAGAAGTTAACAATATGAAGAACAGTAATAGTCGTCATTTTCAACACACCACCAAGAATATCTCACCGGTAAAGACGAGAATACGTACGGTGTGAAGTATGTCCGCTTTCTTGTCAATACCTACTTTAGTACTTTACGTTACTTTACTTTTATTTATTTCACTTTTTTTTATCTAATTAATAAGAAAGGGGGGAAAATTAATGAGAAGAAAAGTGTTACAAAAAAATGTCTAAAATCTTTTTTTCACATTTTCAAAATTTTCTTAAGCCAAAATATTTTCCAATGTCTCATCTATATTAAAATTTTCATAAAGTTTAGATCAAAAAATGATAGTTCCTTTTTTGTCAAATTTTGAATTGTTCCCCCTCTACCACTTACAAACAAAAAAATAAAGAGTTATTGAGAAATAATAACGGGTTTTATTTGCTCCTCGGGTAGGATAATCTCGGTGGCTGTATTACATTTTAAAGAAACGATAAATCATTTCTTCAATAAAACGATTCAGAGCTAAGCTTCAATTAATATACAATTATAATAATTGTCGATTAGGTTATATTTAAAAAATAATTATTGAAATAATAAAATAATAATTAAACCAAATATTTTTCATTTGCATTTAGGTAAATGTATAATTTTATGTAAAACTAATGAATTCTGTCAAAACGCTAACTTTCAATGGTTATAAAAAAAAGTTGATTTATGATTTTCGAGATTGTTTTAGTACCGTTGATTATACATTTGAGTAATTTTCAGCTCTTAATATCCATAGATACATTAAAATTGTATGAAATAAAAACTTGCACAAAATGAGAAATTTCTACTTTTTTTAAATTTCTGTACTAAAATCAAAATTGGTCAAATGACTTTGGAAATTTTATAAGGTGTGCGGGAGACTAATTTTAGTAGTTGGGAAAATTTTCAGTTTCTACCTCTATTATTTTAGAAGTAATTACGAAATAACTAAAATTAATTTCATGATAATATTTATTTCGATAGGTTTTTCCTATAAATTTGTTAGTACTTTTCCGATTTATGTTCAATCAAAACCTTATAAAACATTCAATTATTCGCACATACAAATATTCTTATACCAAAATATTCATTTTGTATTTCTCTATCTATGTGCCAAATTTTGTAAAGATCGGTCATATCAATTATTGTTTATATTACGTTGAAGTGTGTAACTTCTAGTATAACTAATGTATTTTGTCAAAATGCCAATTAAATTACATTTTTTGCCGTTTTTTGTTAATTTTTGGGTAGTCTAAGTACTAAGTATACGACATTTCAGATCTATGGAGTTACTGATCGAAACTTTTGAACTAGCATCTTTACCCGAAATCGTGCATCCATATATACGAAAAGAACACACACACACATTTGTAAATATTATATCCTTCGCTTCACCCAGAATCTAAAAGTGTAGACAAGAAAGTCGGAAAAACTTCACACCACAGATATTCGATTTGTTGAAGAAATTATTTATCCCTTCTTTAAAATTCAATTCATGCATCAAGTATTCTTGATCATCCCACCCTTTTTTTCGTATGTATGGAAATTCTTCTTCTAATAAAAAACTGGTCCAAAAGTTTTGATCAGTAACTTTATAGATCGGAAATATTGTAAAAGATAATTTTTCTAAATTCTCAATACTTTTTCTATGTGCATGCCTAGAATACACAAAAATTGACAAAAAACGAGAAAAAACGGCAAAACCAGAATTTTGGTAAATTCGATTTTTTTTTTACATAACTTCCAAAATTATGGAGCAAGAAAGTTTGAAACTTTCACCAACAACTAAAAATAATCAAGCACATACCTCATAAAAATTTAAAAGACATTTGACCAATTTTGAGGTAAATATAGAAATTTGAAAATTCTCATTTTTTCTAAGTTTTTATTTCAGTAAATTTTAATATATGGATATTAAGAGCTGAAAACTTAATACAAACATACTTATATGTATAATCAACAGTCCTAAAAAAATCTCGAAAATCGTAAGTAAACTTTTTTTTTATAACCGTTGAAAGTTAGTATTTTGACAGAATTCATTAGTTTTACATAAAATTACACACTCAAACATATATCGGTGTATAAAAAATAATTGGTTCAACTGATCTTTATGAAACTTGGTACATAGATGGAGAATGACACTGCGAATATTTTTGGTGTGTGAAAATATTTCAAAAATGTTTAACCAGAATGCCAGTTACACTAATTACTGAGAGATTGACCATTAATTAAGATATAATAATAGATTTTTATTGCATTTTTCATTTTTATTAAGACACTTATCACTTCATACACACACACATACGCATCGAATACCCAACATTATTAAACAGTGGGTGTGTTAAAAATGACGACTATTATTATTTATTTTTTTTATATTATTAATTTTCTTCGTTCAGAATCATCTTATTGAAGAAATGACTTAGCGTTTCTTTAAATTTTTACACACCCACCTAAAGTATTTGACCCGAGAAGTGAAAAATACCACAAAGTGCGAAATACATACTGGAGCTTCAATTTATTATAAGCATCAATAAATGTCAGTTAAATATTAAATGTGTTTGATAATAATTACCTACACATTTAAATTAAATCCAAATTTAGTCTATACATATAGGTATTAGGTATGCTAAGATACATTGAGCCAGACGTCATTTGATTAGTAGTAAAACATGTTACTTAAAGCAGTCATTAATCACATAAGTTTTTTTTATATTCCCAACTATTTTATAAAAGAAAATTCAGTATAATTATATTTTTAGTAGTTATTTAAATTTATAAGTAAGCATTGTCTGGCGATTTTAAATACATTTTCTTTTATGTATAAAAATCAAACAAGGGTTTTATCTGTTTTTTTTTTTTCAAAATGTATTACCAAGAAGGTTACTAGTTTTAAAATAAATTGATATGAGGGGGGTAAAATTTTGTAAAATTTTTGGAAAGAGGCGTTGAGTAAAAATAAAAAGTTAGGAAATCACTAATCTAGATAAACGTAATTATATGTAGGCAAGTGCAAACACTAACTTGGATGGGCACCACCGACACCAGCGGGGTACGGACTTTTTGCGAAAGGATCTCACGGACGGTCTGAGTAACCGGGAGCAGTTGAAGCACCGCGGACCGAACGGAGGTGGTAACTCCAAATTGTCGCCTAGCTTAATGCCTACGTATTCGACATCGACCCACGGTCTGATCGCGCGCATGGCGTCCATAAGACCGATAAGCAATGGCCCGTCGGCCATGGTCCACGGACGGTACTTGAGTCGGCCGTTGGTGTTCCTGTCGTGAATCCGGAACAACAGTGGCCAGACATACGGCTTCATCGAGTAATTAAACTGCGGTCGAACTGACTGAGCCCATGGCAAAAACCGATGGTTGACCACGTTGTGTCCCCTGTGCAGAATGCCTTGAGTCGGCAGATGTGGCAAGATTGGTACCTGTGAAAGTGCATATTATTTTAGTTAGTAAGCAGTTATAGTAAAACTGAGTAACGCGGTATTGAGGCAGGTTTTAGAAAATCATATTTTAATAAATGTTAATAAATGTAAATAAATGTTTTCTAATAAATATTTTATAATAAAAAGTAAATATAATAATTGTTAATACTTAAGATTATTATCAAAAGCTCTCATAAATTCATATAAATTATAATAATTAGAATCATCAACTATTCATTTACATATTTGCAATAAGTAATATTCCGTGTTTAATTGTACTTTTAAATTCTGAACGAAATAAAGAAGTTAGTGTTTTTAAAATTATGTTTAGTTTTTATTTTTATTTTTAGATTTTGAATGAAGTGAAAGCTAGTGTTTTTACAATGATGTTTATTTTTTATTTATTTTTTTATTTTTTTATTTTTTTTTTCTGTGTACAACTTTTCGTATAGAAATACTTGTCCAAAAGTTTCGATCAATAACATTTTGAAACCGGATTTGCCTATAAATTGTACTTTAGAGAGGTCATTTTTTGAATTTCTCAATTCTTCAATTATTTTTTGTAAAAAACTACCCAAAATTTGACAAAAACGACTCGGAAACCATCATTTTTTGATCCGAATTTTATGAAAATCTAAACATAGATAGAAAATCTTATAAAAAAGATTTTGGCGCAAGAAAATTTTGAAAATGTGAAAAAAAATTTTGGACATTTTTTGGAAATTTTTTTTTTTTTATTAACTTCCTTCGTTCAGAATCGTTTTACTGAAGAAATGATTTATCGTTTCTTTAAAATTTAATACGCCCGTCAAGAGAATACCACCCGTCGTGCGAAGTACACCCATCGTGCGAAGTATGTCCGGCTTTTTTTATTTTTGTTTTTCTGTTAACACTTTTTCATATAGAAATACTTATCAAAAAGTTTCGATCAGTAACTTTTTGAAATTGGATTTGCCTCTTGTTGGTATTTTTGAATTCTTCAATTTTTTTGAGGGAAAAAATTACCAAAAATTTGACAAAAAAGACTCGAAACCATAATTTTTTGATCCAAACTTTATGAAAATGTAAACATATTTTATATTTTGAAAAACAATTAATATTTTTCTAAAACACAGATTATCTAAAAGTTTCATATTCTAAAACATAGCTTTTCTAAATCTTGTCATTCTAAAACTCGGCATTCTAAAACTTGATTTTCAAAAACATGCACCTAAATCGGATGACACAAATGTCACCCGGGCAAAATATTTTATAGCCGAATGATTAAACAATTTTTCAGGTGGGCGACACGTCTTTCCAATGAAAATTCTTTTAAAATTACGAAAATAAAACTGTATTCAATGACATCAGCTTATTTGAGAGTGGATGCAATAGATAAAACAATGAATAAGCGGTCCCTATGGCTTTTAATTTTTATTTCTTTTTTTTAAATTTTATTGCTCTTTCATGTCAAATTTAATTTCATTCATAAAACTGACACCTACTTTGTGATAGCAAACTTCATCTTATTCATCTTAGAACCATTAACCACTGTATTGTAACTCGCCTACTAGTTTTTCATGAAAAAATTTTTCGTCTTTTTAGATTCTGAATGTAGTGAAGAAGCTAGTGTTTTTACAATGATGTTTATTTTTTTTTTCTGTGTACGAGTTTTCGTATGGAAATACTTGTCCAAAAGTTTCGATCAGTAACTTTTTGAAACCAGATTTGCCTCTAAATTGTACTTTAGAGAGGTCATTTTTTGAATTTATCAATTCTTCAATTTTTTTTTTGGAAAAAACTACCCGAAATTTGATAAAAACGATTCGGAAACCATCATTTTTTGATCCGAACTATATGAAAATTTAAACATATATAGAAAATAATATAAGCAAGATTTTAGAGCAAGAAAATTTTGAAAATGTGAAAAAAAAATTTGAACATTTTTCTAACATTATTTTTTTCTTATTTATTTTTTATATTATTAACTTCCTTTGTTCAGAATCGTTTTTTTGAAGAAATAATTTATCGTTTCTTTTAAAATTCAATACACCCGTCAAGAAAATTCCACCCGTCGTGCGAAGAACACCCATTGTGCGAAGTAAGTCCATCTTTTTTTTTATATACATATATACAAAAAATTTAGTAGGTATCAAATAAATAACTATCAAGGTGCGGATTTTAAAACTAATTTTATTTTTTTCTGAGAAGTCTATAACAATGCTTTCTAAGCACAAAACTCGTGTCGTGTATACTTAATATTCTGTATAATTTAAGAATTTAACTTTTATTTTTCCTTTTTCAAACTTTTTAGGTTTTTGGTCCATTTTTTCTATTTTAAAAAAATTTTCTTACATTTTTGTATAAATAATTAAATTTAGATCAAATTATCTTTTCAAAAATTAAAAATGATTTACTGCCTCGTTATATTTTTATGTTTTATGTTCTTACTTAACGTTTATCGGCATAATAGCAATAGTTTATCTTTATCGCTATCAACTTTTCACCAAACGATTAATATTATTATTGTTATTTAAGCAGTTCATTTTTTTTTCGGTCATTTTTGAGAATTATTATGGCGTTTTTGTATATTTTTAATTTGTTTAGATTACATAATACATTTATTCAATATACTATTTCTAATTGGATGAGTAACAAACGCGAAATAAACGAATGACACTATTAACTTTTTATTGTTTATCTAATTTGAAGAAATATTTGTTCGTTGTCCTGTGAAAAGTACTTAAATTATATACTGACCCGTGACCATATGTCGCGGAAGATGTTATTTTCGCCGGGCGGAATCGGAAGGTCGTACGGGAACATCTCGTCCATGTGGTATATGACGGGCCATTGGTGCGAGTGCGGATGGGCTCGGTTGGAAGCGTGCTCGGGGCCTTGGAATTTATCCAAATAACAATTGATGAATCGTTTCATCCGTTTCAATATTATAGACACATGATGGTCTACCGAAGGCGGGTAAATTTTGTGGTCGATTAAAAAATTTGTAAAACGCATCTGGTCGTTGTTCTCGATGATATCCTGGATGCCTAGGATGATGATGTCGTTGAGGATATGGGTCTGCATGTCGTGGCTTCTGTCCTTGTAAAGGTGGACCACGGACATTTTGTTTTCATGTGCCATGATGCCTGTGAACGAAATATATTGTTATACGTGTTATATATATTGTTATACATCCAAAAGACCGGGATAACCGCAAAAATTTACCTCAATGATATTTCACCCACCTTCCCTACCCTTCAGTAGTGATATTTGACCCCCCTGACAAAAATCTATCATGGGTAAAATTTCACTATTGAATTTTTACCCCCCCCCCCTCGGTAAAATTTCACTAAGTCAATTTTACCTCCGGTAAAGTTTCACCATGTTCATTTTACCGCGATGTAATGGACGATTAATACCACCCCCCCCCACCACTGTGTTTATTAATTATTATTTTACATTCAAGTATAAACTTAGTGAATGTCTTTGTCAGCTACTTTGTAAAACATTCAATACCAATTCAAAATATTTTTAACAATAAAGGAAAGTTTTGACGTATTAAATTTAGGTATTTTTTAAATTGTCATAATATATTTTTTTTTTTAGTCGTAGAACGCTCGAGATACGACTAATAGGTAGAGCCATAAAGGGTACATCGGTGTATAACATACAAAAATACTCCCATTTCGTTTTTTTAGTTTTGTTACGACTTCTGCGATACTAATGATAAGAAGACCATATTAACAAGATCGGGGGGGGATACAATTTGGTTTAAGGTTCTTTAAGAGGTAAGCGGAGCAATATTTCTCAGAAATCCTTTTAGAAAAAGCAGAAAGGGATTAAAAAAAAAAAAAAAAAATATTAATTAAACATTATCAAACTTCTTGAGTGAACATATAAAATAAAAATATTTTTATAATATTTGTCTATAATTTCTCCAAATTTTATTTTTTCAATCAAACCATTGTAAAATGTTTAATTTGTTGTCCATAAGAGATTTTATTACACCAAAATATTCGTAATGAAATTCTTTATCTAGGTACCAAGTTTCAAAAAATTGGTCGAACCAATTTTCTTTTATGAAGGTACGTTAAATTATTTAATTTTAGGTAAAACTAATGAATTTTGTCAAAATTCTAACTTCAAACGATTATAGAGAAAAAAGTTAACTTATTACTTTTTTCAGATCGATAAGACATATATTTATTTTTTATTTATTTATTTATTTATTTATTAGAATTAAACGGGCGAGCCCAGTTATACAATTTAAATGTGGAACAAAAAATATTTAGATAGATGAGGATAGTTGTATACAATAAATTAATTGATTAAATTACTAAGGTACAAATTAAAAGAAACAATCGAGTTACAAATAAACATATCAATATTGTAATTATTCACATGCTGCATTGATCTAATTAAGGGGGCGTTTTTACCATATGAAGTACTCTGGAATGGCACATAAAAGGTATCAGTAAGTCTAGTCGTACGACTAGGAACTAAAAAAGAAATATTAGACAATAGATCTGGACAATTAACACAACCATTTAAAAGTTTATATATAAAACAAACGTCA
>JAIPRM010010514.1:0-13336 GCA_025469315.1 Stegophylla sp. TES_Ste_2020
AATCCGGTTTCAAAAAGTTATTGATCGAAACTTTTGGACAAGTATTTCTATACGAAAAAGTGTTAACAGAAAAAAAAAAAGAAAAAAAAAAGAAAAAAAAATAAATAAATAAACATCATTGTAAAAACACTAGCTTCTTCACTTTGTTCAGAATCTAAAATCAAAATTAGATTAATATTTTAATAATTTATTGATTAATTGGTTTATAATGAATATAATTACACAAATGTATGCAAATGTGCCACTTCATCATTTTTAAAGTGGAGTTTGGTTAAAAACGTAATTTTTTAAGAATTTATGTAATTAAATAAATTTCTTGCGACCCCCAAAAATTGACTCGAGACCAACCAGTGGGTCGTGACCCACACTTTGAGAAACGTAGTAATAGACGAATCGATAATTTACTGCTGCTAATTCTAACAATAACTTATGCATCATAAAACAAATGAAAACATTGTTGAAAAAATGATACATTGAACACCTCATTGAACACGATAAGAACATTGTTTTATCATGAACTTATGAACTTAAATTTGTTATCAGAAATATTATAGCCACTAATGTTATAAAGTACCGACTGAGATGAAGTCTTCGAAATATTATAATATTAACGTGATAAAGATTTCAAATTTTACCGTTTCCTGCGTGAGGTCTCATGAGTTCCGGGGTCTCGTCAATATATTTCTATGGTGTTCTCACCCGGTCGTACTATATGCCAGCTTTTACTTTCATATTATACACATTGCGACTATAAGTTATTTAATAAAGTATACACGTTGAAACGGTTTCAGTTTTATTCTACATATTTAGTACAACACACACTATATACACTGTTCGTTCCTTTTTATACACCTCGAGGCTATCACGATTTACCGCGGAAATAATACGTGTGTGTAACGCTCAGTAATGTGTGTGCACTGTACTATGTGCAGTTTTATTACTTGTGGTTTAAAAAAAAAAATACTTAAAACTAATACATTTTAAAAACAACATTTAAGTATTTAGATATCTATAGGCTAGAAGAATTTAATTCTATTGAGCCGGAATTAAAGCTGCTATGAACCCTAAAATATACTTATTGAAATTAAACTCAGATTTTAAATAGTATTACGAAAATTATTTACTTTTTAGTTGACTTATGAAAGAACTAAACAAAATTGCAAGCAACGAAAAAAAAAACAAATATATAAATGACGTAAAAATAAATAAATATAAATAAGATGGTTTGTTTTAAATTTTAAACAAAAATAATAATGAATACATAACTATTCCAGAAAATTAAGAAAATAAATAAAAAATTTCCAATATTTTCAAAATGCTATACTTCATTCAAAATTAATTTAATGTTTTTGAAATTTTTCTGGAGTTTTTTCGTGGCTATTTTCAGTAGTTGGTGAACCTTTCAAGATTCTACCTACATTATTATTGAAGTTAAGTTTAAAAACAATTTTCAATTTGATGAAAATTCTGGTAATAGCATATTTTACCGTTTTTTGTCAATTTTTCTCGATTTTTTTATAGACTTTCCGCGTTTTTTGAAAAAAGTATTGGGGAATATGAAAAAAGACTTGTTTAAAGTACCATATGGGTGTGATATGATATAAGATACTCATCGAAACTTTTGGACAAATATTTCCATACGAAAAAGTGTTCACAGATCCACAGGAGAAAAAATAAACATCATTGTAAAACCATAAACATCTTCACTTCACTCAGAATCTGCAATTCTAACTAATTAATAATTATATGAAAATTATTAATCGCCAGATGTATAAATAATCATAACATTTTTAATTATACATTTACCGTAATACATAAATCTAAATGTTAAATTCTAATGTGTTAGCATAAAATATTAATCAATCGATTAGGTGACATAATGTGCCTAATCAATTAAAATTCTATATTATGTTTGTAGAGAATGTTTATTATTTTCAATTATATCTAGGATTTTTAGAAGATTCTTGATAGAAGATTTTATTCATAATTTTTATACATAAAACAAAATGTTTACAGAAGATTTACAAGTAATATAACTGGTTTAGAGAATATGAGATGATGACCCAATATCCCAATAACCTTTTTACACACAATATATTTTGAATATTTATTTTATGACAAAATTGTTAATAGCATAATATAATGTAGGAAATGACAATATGACAATATATTTATATATGTACAATATATATATATACCTAGCTAGGTGTCTATACATAATTAATAGGTAATTGACATTTAACATAACCCGAGACATAACCTATTCCACCATATAAAAGTTGTATTTTATTATAATATTTTAGTAAATATTTTAATAAAAAATAAAAATATAGAATCACCAGTCATCATGTATTGATCATAATGGATAAAATGCACCGATGAAAAATGCATTAATGTAACATAAGTTACCTATGGGTTATAAATATTATCTGGTATTATAGCCAAACCTGTTTTGGACAAAATATATTTTAATTATCTCGTAGTAGGCCATGCATAAAAAAATTGCCATTTCTCAATTCTTTGTAAACAACTTCTGAGTGTGCACAATTTTATATTTTAGGAAGTAACATTAGTAAAATTTCAAATTTAAATATTCTAAACCTAGAATTTGAACCTAACACAAGAAATTATGGAACCGACCATAAATTACTCTATAGTATTATAGCTGTATATCAAAATCGAATATATCAGTTTTTTTAAAATTTGAAGTGAATAATAAATATTTCATCTATAGTGTTAACGAAGAAAACCGTACAGTATTATACTTTTATTGTTATTTCTCCATCCTCAAATCCATTAATTAGCTCAAAATCCAAAAGCATTTTAAGAACAGATAGGGTAATTTTTAATAAACTAACCTAAAAAAAAAGTGAAGTAAAATAAAGCAAAAATAAGTAAAGTATAGACAAGACAGCCGAACATACTTCACACCACGGATATTCTTCGCTCCTAGGATCAGATACTCTTGGTGGGTGTGTGGAATTTAAAAAAAACGATAAATCATTTCTTCAATAAAACGATTCTGAACGAAAGAAATTAATAATTTAAAGAACAATAATAGCCGTCATTTTCAACGCACCCACCAAGAGTATCTGATTTGAGAAGCGAAGAATACCCATAGTGTGAAGTATGTCCGGCTTTCTTATCTACATCTTACTTATCTTTGCTTTACTTCACTTTACTTTACTTTTTTTTATCTAATAAATAAAAAAAATAAAAAAGATTTTACAAGAAAAAAAAAGTATAAGAAAAAAATTTCCATGAAATAAGGGTAGAAACATTTCGTAAAATCAAATAACAGTAACTAAAATAATACTATTGTACGAGACCTAATAAGAACTCTATTAATTCGCCAAGACTCATCGCATTTTTTTATACTCGTATAAACGAGTTTGACAAGTACAACACAATTTTCAATAATTATATTTAATAAACAAGGTATTAAACGGGAATTTGACCTGTATTTTTAAATTTAGTAACACTTAATAATTACATAATGTATAACAAGTTAACCTTGTGCAAAATTTTCTGAGCACACCACGGGTGAGCTCAAGATAAATGACAATTATCTATACATAATAATAATCTCAATAACGAATATCATACCTATAAAAAATTAAAACATGTCAAAATTAACAGTAGTTACCTATACTTTAATTACACTTGAAAAAAATCTTTATAATTTCAAAATTATATTACGTGATGACATGATATACCTATAGGTAGAGAATTGGAAAGTCAACTTTTAAAAGCAATTTTCTCTAAAAATAGTTAGTTTAAAAAAAATATCTTTTATTACCAACCCGATTACCTGATACGACAAACCGAGACAAACTTTATATTAAGTACTTTAATGAATATGCATATCATTGAATATTTATATTCGCAATTAAAAATATAAGAATGACGTTATGAAACTATAATACTAACAAATACCCATGAATGTATTTTTTTGGAGAAAAATAATTCGGTATAAGTGTGTCATTTTTATTTTCCGCAAATTGGTTCTTTATAATTTGGAAAGTTGTAAGTAAAGTACCTTCAAGACTTTTAACACTTGTAATATATATACCTAACGTAAATAGATAGTTTCTAGACATAAGCGGAACTTGAAAGACTTGAAATCTGAAGAATTGGAATCTGAGCTTACATATTACATCAAGTACCTGAACCATCGAGTACCTGAATATAATAGGTAGATATAATTTCTATACAACGGATATAAGTGGGGAATAAAAATTCGTATAATATAGATAGGTACTTCAGAAGTTTTCGCGATTAGAGATCCGGTAATATTATTTAAATTTTTTATATGATTAGATTGTAATTTTTCCATAATTAATAATCAAAAAGACCAAAGTAATTGAATATTTATGTAAATAATTCAAGTCAGATAAACGTAGGAAAACAATACATAATTCTACTAAAATGAAACAGTTAAATTTATAAATAGAACAAGAATTAGTAAATTTAAAAAATTAAATAAAAATAAAATAGTTTTGTAGGAATGGCACACGCCTATAACGAGTGGATTCGTCTCGCTTCACTCAAATTAGCTATGTACGTACACATACAGTTACTTTAAGTTTAAAACCCTTGATAAATCACTGCATTCGAAGAACGATTTTGAACAGAACTTGAACTGTAACAAGTCGTTAACAACATTTGAAGTGCTCCCGTAAAAGTAATGCAACATAAAGTAACTTTATACAGGGCTTTATACCGACCACATCATCAGTTGTCTTTTTTTTTTATAGCACCTACCTACCACTAATCGGTAAGTTTTCACACTAATTAATAAACTATAGCATCTTTTTCGCAGTACTTTCAAAAGAATTTACAGACTAAAGTGTAATATACCAGATTTTAAAAATGACGAAAGTAAACTATAAGTCGCTATAAGTATAACGTATATTTCATTGTATAATCCGATAAATACAATAATAAAATTTTAAGGACCGCGAGATGAGATTTAAGAGTATCTGACCCGAAGAGCGAAGAATATACGATAAATATAAAGTCTATATATATATATACTCTTTACCTTACTTTAGTTAACTTTACTATACTTTTTTTTATCTAATAAATAGGTAAAGAAAAAAAATTAAATGAGGAAAAAAAAGTGTTAGAAAAATATCCAAAATTTTTTTTTAAATTTTCAAAATTTTTTTGCGCCAAAATGTATCTCATATAATGTTACATAATATTATGTCTCATATTATTATTTATGTATGTTTAAATTTTCATAAAGTTCGAATCAAAAAATGATGGTTTCCGAGTCTTCTTTGTCAAATTATGGGTAGTTTTTTCAAAAAAAAAAAAAAAGTTAAAAATTGAGAAATTCAAAAAATGACCTCTTTAAAGTACCAACTAGAGGCAAATCCGGTTTCAAATAGTTGCTGATCGAAACTTTTTGGACAGTATATCTTACGAAAAATTGTTTACAGGGAAAAAAAAGAAGAAAAAAATATAATAAACATCATTGTAAAAACACTAGCTTCTTCGCTTCGTTCAGAATATAAAATACCCTGCGAATACCTTGCGAATAAATTTAAAACCAAGACGGTAGGTAGCATTTATTTACGAGTCACACAAAAACATTTCGGGGTATTTCTCTATCGAAAGAGAATTCGAAGCATATCTACGCCAACCCCTCTCGACAAAATAAAATAACACGAGCCAAGACGAAAAAAAAATATTGAATTGTTATGGATTAGAGAACACCTTAACATTCGTCACGGGGCGCACTTTTCTGAGCATAATCAAACCGTTCGCACCTGCCGTTGAGAAATAAAAATCGTACCGAACTAGAAAACTACGTTGGACCTCGAGAACTCGGATCCGACTACGGTACGCCTTTGTGAGAGGGTTGTTACGAGGGGAAAAAACCACACGACAATCGATATACGTATTGTATTATACCCTGCAGTTACCTACCACTCAGTTTCTATTTTTTCAAAAACATTTCGTACCCACTGCACACTTCTTTTGAATTGAATGAATCCTCAATCCGTGAAAATTCGTAATAACTGCTTCCCCTCGACAATCTACCCATTTAAAATTCATAAAAATCCAAGTAAATAAAAAAAATCTAACGTTTTACAGCATTATAAATAAAGTATCGAGATAGGCAAGTAAGGTAGTCTTTGTTTTTAAATTTTGGTATGTCACAGAAGCATGTAAATTCTACAACATTTTATAATTTTTTTCGTACAGCACGAATTGTGTTGTATTGTATAGATATTAAATTAAAATTTAAAAAAAAAAAAAAACCCCTTACCTCGTCCGGTTTAGGGTGCAAATGGTTGCAATGTCTCTGGACGAACATGCCTGTGGCCACTTGGACGGCCAACGCCAGAACGACCGCGGCCCAGGCGGTTTTCCACTTTACTTTGACCGGCATTTTGGACGACACGATCAAAACGGATGTGCAGGTGACGACGGTGACGGCACCGGTTCAGACCATGAACTGTCTATCGACTGTCGGTCGGGTCGACGACGACGACCACTACCGAGAGAAGCTCGAAAAAAAAACCTCCCCGAAACACAACGGAAGAATATTATGGGGAAAAAAACCGAAAAACGAATCTGAGGCACGCGTCGGATCGTTCGGGACACGAGATAAACCGGCTGCTGTGGCACGCCACTAACAACTAACTTTTGTGATAAGACACTGAACGGAACGCGATGGACGGTCGACGGCGGCGGCGCGTTCCTACCTGCCGGATAGCGTCGTCGAACGTGTACACCACCGCGGGCGGGCTGTGCTTCAGCGGGAGGGAGTCGGCGTGACGAAATCGCGTATTCCCCGCCCGCGACCGTGGAACTCCGCGCAGCGCAATATACACACCCGCGTTTACCTGTCCTTGTCGCGGCGTCGATGGTCGTGGTGGCGGTGGTCGCCCGTCGTCGTTGTCGTTGTCAGTAACGCCAGCGATGATAACGTCTGTGATAACGGATGGCACACGATAACACCGCAATCAACAATAATAAAATGATATTTCGTGTTTAACAATATTTTAACTAAGTATATCGTGGACAAAAACACTAATACGTATAATACGTGTTATAATATAGTATTCAAATTAAAATAATAATAATAATAATAATAAGTAATAATTTGTGATCGTTGCTCTTGTAGAGCGGACAATGCTGAGTAAGACATAGATTCGACGACGTCTCGGCGGACACACCTACAACTGCACCCGCCATCGGAGCCATGGACTTTGACAGCCCCGACGTGGAGAAAGACTTCCCTGGCCTGTACGCGTCCACGGAAATCGGGCACCGAGCAGACACTGACGGTGAGTACACGGCCGCACGCAGTTATTATTTTATCTCGATTTTGCACACGATTTCCGGTAAGTGCTCGATATTGATTTGCGTTTCGATCCTGCAGGCAAACGCAAAGAGAAAAAAGATCGCGGCTATGCTGCTCTGGAAGGCGAGAGTTCTCCCGAAGAAGAACCTGATGCAAAGTGAGCGTATAATATCTATACATACTAATAATTTGATCTCTATCGACTTGAAACAATTAATGGCGATTTCATTTAAGAAGCTGTCAGTACATATAATCAAAACATGATACATACAATTTATTTTATGATGTTCATGTTAAATTTAGAGCTTACATATATATTTGACATGACTAAATTTAAAGTAAAGAACATTTTTTTTAAATATTACCTATCAAAAAAAAATCTAAGCCTGAGCCTCCTACCTATCACTTCATTGCCAGATTATAATCATAATATAAATTGAATAGATCACATTTTTGCTGGAATGCTGGATAGATAGACATCCTGTTTACATTTAGAATACAATTTATCAATGCTAATAAATATTGTTTTGCTAACACGATTGATACATTTTCTATTAAATCGAACCCTATAAATGTCTGTTTAATATCAACCAGAGACTATTAATCTTATAAGTGATAATAAATGTATAGGTACTCGACATGTATTATATAATAAACAAATATGTAGAAATGCTAAAAATTCACAACCATGAGTATAATAAATAAAATATTATGGTAACTATCAGTTTCAGCTAATAGCCATCTTCACATTAGATATGAAATTTAATAAATATAACTCGCTAATCACAAAATAATAACATAAATAAAATATTAACCAGTAATAAGTAAATTGATGACTCAAATTGAAAATTATGTAATAGTTGTGTCGTATGTGAGTGATAGTTTTATTTTGTTAAAAGTTGGTTTTACTTATCAAATTCTGTATATAACCCAAGGTTCGAAAAAAATTTTTTAAAATTTTTTAAACATTTAAATTTATAATTATAATGTTATGACTGTCAAAAAATGATTGATACAGATAACGGAAAACGTAACGAAAAGCAGCAATTGCTAATTTCAAAATATCACTTAACAGAAATAGTACAATAAATGAAAATGTTGGTAAATCAAAACATAAAACAAAACAATTAAATAAACATAACATATCAGAAAGTGAAAAAATTTGTGAAACAAAAAGCTGTAATAAAATATTATTAATTTTCATCCTTTTTACATAATGTATAAAAATATAATACATTATATTGTCATATCCGTAAGATTTATGTGATGAAAAATTAATAATGTTTATAATTACAATCACGTTAAATGTAAAAAGTGAACAATGTTTAAATTTCCAAAAACGTTAAAGGTAAAAAGTGAATAACGTTTGATTTTCCAATAATGTTAGTCACAGAAATTGAATAACGATTAGATTTCTAATAATGACAAACATAAAAAATTAATACTGTTATAATTTCTAATAACGATAAGCACTATACAATGAATAACATTTAAACAGCAATAACTTTAAAAAAAATTTTTTTTTTTTTGTTATGTAAGCCTTGATATAACCTGAAGATGACTATTAACTCCACAGTCAAAATTAGTTACTAGTAGTTCCCAATAAATTTTTATTATACTCGTGGATGTAATGTTTTAGTCTATCCATTGAAAGAACACACCGTGGCCCGATAAAAATCAATTCATTTTGCCCATGTTATCTAGCTATACTGCTATAGTGTTCACAATCATGAGCGACGTCTCGTCATTCGGGTTCAGCTACACGAAAGTGCTGCCAGCTGTGTTGCATGGAGAAGCAAAAATAGCCTCAATGAACACTAGCATAGTTCTCTCTCTGGATAGACTATAGATTCTTAGTGAAGCAAAGAAAGTAGTATTCTTACAACGATATTTATTTTTTTTTTTTTTGTATGTATAGAAATCCTTATCCAAAAGTTTCGACTTGCAAGGAGGTTATTTTTCGAAATTTTTAAAAATTTAGGAGAAACTGCCTAAAATTTGACAAAAACACCCTTTAAAACTTTTATTTTTAATCTAATCATTATGAAAATTTAAATATAGATTGACAATAATATGAAAAATATTTTGGAGGAAGAAAATTGTTTTTTTCCAGTTCTCACATAATAGTGAGATATAAAACTGACTGAGTAAAAAATAATAAAATGTTTAAAAGAATTTTTTAGTAATTTCTTGCATAAAACTCACTATATAATTAACTTATTTAAAGAATATTTATATTTTACAGGAGTCCTTCAAAGCTAAAAAAGATAAAACCATTTAAATTTAATTCTAAAAAAGAGAAACATGAAAAACTTAAAGATAAAGATTCTAAAGATACACAGAAGGAAAAGAAAAAAGATGGAGAAAAAGACAAAAAAAAAGATAAACTTAAAATTAAAGTAAAAGATAAAGATAAAAAGAAACAAAAAGGATCTGATGGAAAAGCTTCTGTTGATATTGGTGTTTTGTATGGTAAGTTCAGATATAATACATGTTTAGCATAATAAATCTAATATATCACTTATTTAAATTTATAGAAGACCAACCGATTTTTGGAGTTCCATTAGAATTGTCATTTGAACGAAATCCATGTCACGATGATATCCATTTACCATTAGTATTAAGAAATTGTATTGATTATGTCCAAATGAATGGTAAATATCATTACAACTAATTTATCAAAATATTATGAATATTATTATGTACGTTTACATGTACAGAAGAAAAATAGTGCTTTTTTTTACTTCATTTTGACTATTTAACATTTTTTGATGTTTGGTGCCATGACTAAAATATTATATAACTTACCAAAAAACTGCACATATCAACAAAAATGTATTGATAATTTTTACTTTTTAATTAATTAACTCAATAGATTATTTTTATTATTTTACATGAAAACAAAAAATTCAATAAAAATAAATCAGATATTTTGTATTTTTACTGGAAAGTTATTTTTATATTATAAATAAAATTTATAGTTACTCAAAAATTAATTTAATAATAATTTTTTCAATGAAATTATGGCTGTTTTTGAAGAAATTTTCGAAACATGAATAATAATGTTCAACTTTCCGAAATAGATTGATTTATATTGATTAAAACATTAAGTATTGATAATCATTGATAACGCTGATGAAAAATCATTTATATAATCATAACCCTGACAGAGTTATAGGTGAATTAAAAAATAAAGTGTGATGACATAAACTGGCAATATCAATAGTGAACTTTTTAATTTGTTTTTTTCTATAATATATCAAATGTAAATTATTATACCCTAATTAATTTTCTTGCATTTCTAGGATTATGTACAGATGGGGTATATAAAGTACCTGGAGTGAAGTCTAAAGTACAAAATCTTAAGGTTCAGTATAACAGACGCCAATCTGTCAATTTGGTTGATTATGACTTGGCAGTTGTAACAAGTCTTCTAAAACAATATTTAAGGTAGAATATATTTTCATATGAAATGTTAATAAATGATTTATACAATTTAATTTATAGAGAACTTCCTGATCCTATATTAACGTCAAACTTACTGTCGAAATTTGAAGATGCTGCTGAAACTTATAATATTGAAATGACAAAGTCATTAATTCTAAGACTTCCAATATGCAATAAACATACTCTTACTTGGTTAATTGTCCATTTTACTAATATTATAGAAAATGTAAGTTGTTAATTTAATATTTAATTATTTATTTACCTATTCATTTTTTTCTTAGGAAAAATATACTAAAATGAATACTACAAACTTTGGTCTTGTCCTTTGTCCGGTTCTTCAAATGTCCCAGAAATTATTCTCATATCTTATTACCAATAAAAATGAATTATTTCCTGGAGCCGTTTTACCCAAATACATACCACCTTTAAGATGTGCTAGTCCGTACTTGCCAACAAGTAAACAAGAAATGACTGTAGAATTAAAAAAACAAGAGTCACTTCTTGGTTATATACACCGTGAAATGAATGCTGGGTTTATAAGTAAAAATAAAGAAGAAGAATTGTGGGATGTACAAAGAATCATTACACAGTTGAAAAGAAAACTTAAAGTATTGGAAAAAGACAGCCATAAAGTTTCAAATGAGAAGTCAAAAAAAGAAGTTCAATTAAATGGAAAGTTTGAAGAAGTAGGAACTCAAACAGTGTTAGACCGACAGAATTCTAATAACAGTATATCTGGAAAAGCTGAAGTTGTATCTATTACAAGTGATACAATTAACATATCAAATTGTGAGTCATCATTAGTTGATGAAGAAATACAAACAACAACTTCCGGTAATTAAACAATCACTTTTACAAAGTAAATGGTACTAATAATGTATTTTATTTATTTTAATTTTTAGAAAGTGATAATGAAGAATTAGTTTTACAGTATGAATCTGAAGAACTTATTACACTTATTGCAAACTTAAAAGATTGTATAGTTCAAGAAAAATGTGAAATTGAAAAATTACACTCAAAGTTAGCATCATATGGAAAAATCGTAAATGTTAGGTAATTAAAATTTTGTATTTTATTTACATTTTTTTTTTTCTGGAATTTATTATTTATGGTACATGGTGAATTAATATTAAAATATCAGTTTAATTGTATATCATTTTGTACTATATATATTATATATTATTATTTATTCAAAAAAATATTTGTAGGGAATACTTTATGAATCCGATTGATGAAACCGCAGTTATTAACAGTCCATTATTAAATGAGTATAAAGTTCTACAAGTAAGAACATAATTGAAAACAATTATTTGTCATTTATTTATTAATATGCATTTTAGTTTCAGAAACTTAATTTATTAAAAAGTATAGAAGAAGAGCGAGAAGCCATACTGGATTTGAAAATTCAAATCAAACTAGCACAACGTAAACACATGCTTGTTACATAAATAACATAATTGCTAAATCAAAACTTTATTTTTATCGTAGTAGTCATTTCAAGTATAAGAAGCTAGTTTAAACTCAAATATGATTTAAACAAAGAATTTTAATTTTATGACAAACAATTTGAACATTATGTTACAAATTTAAGATGTTTATTAGATTAAAAAATGAAGTACTAAGCTATTCAAAATGATTCAACTGATATCAAATAGTTATATAATCGTTGATCAAAAAATTCATCTTATCAAATTATACACAAATTTATTGAGGGATACTAAGTTTTAGAATTTCATTAATCAGTTATTTTCATAGATTTATACAACAACTATATAGCTGTCTCTTTCTTATCATTGAAGTTTCCACCATTTACTAAGCAGGCAATGTTTACAAGACAATAGTATCAGAGTAAATAATGTTACAAGTTATATTATTATTTTGCAGAATTTTCTCCTCACGTTTAATTAAATTTTGTTTTCTTATTATATTTTTTAACTTTACTGTCCAACAAGTGTTGAGTATTGGGTTGTGAAAATGGTAAAATGGTGAAAAAACATTGACTGGAAATAAAAAGTTTGAGGGTTTTCCCAATGCTTTTATAAGAAGAAGCTATTTGATTGGTAGAAAACATTTACCTATTTTTAATTACTGTGTTGGTTCTTCTTCCCTCAAGAAAGATTCATTACCTTGTTTGGGTTTACTAGACCGAGTATTTTTATTTTCATTTGCCATTGAGTTTAATGTAGCAGCCGAGATATTCATCTCATGTCAAAAGATTTAATCACTTGTTGATCAAACTATTTTCATGCTTCTGATACAAGTACTTATAAATTTTATGAAATTTTAAACATGCCTGTTTGGTAAATGGCAATTGACTTCAACCTTGGTACCACATATATTATAAAGACTATCTGGTTGTTTTATATACGTATATGATTATTTTTATTGGTTATGATTAAGGCCCGGAACTTGATGACCTAAAAATATGTAAAAAATGCACTAAAAAAAATGCATAAAATGACTTAAAAATGTAAAAAAATGACATTAAAAATATATAAATTTTACAAATTTTAAACCCGAAAAAGAAAATATTCATCAATCAATCTAGTGAAATTGCTTTTTTGTTGA
>JAIPRM010010515.1:0-13701 GCA_025469315.1 Stegophylla sp. TES_Ste_2020
TCCTTCGTTCAGAATCGTTTTACTGAAGAAATGATTTATCGTTTCTTTAAAATTTAATACGCCCGTCAAGAGAATACCACCCATCGTGCGAAGTACACCCATCGTGCGAAGTATGTCCGCTTTTTTATTTTTGAGAACATAATATTTCATCTACGGTAATGGTCCCGTGAATTTCTCAAAGAATTCAATGAGATTTGAGCTATAAATTAATTTCCCTTGCCTATGGCAAGTAAAATGCAAAAGTACATTGATAAGAATAAAAAAAATCTTGGTTTATGACTAACTTTAAGAAAATTCAAGAAACTGATTCTTCAGCAAACAATTCATAGTAAAATATAAAATAATAATTAATAAAATTCCATTAAAATGGTTTATGAGAAGGAGCTGACCAAAACAAAATTATTAGACACCTCTGGAACTGAAGATGACAGTTAAAAACCAGCCTTGTGGTTCTTTCAGTAAATTGATGTGAAAATACTAAGCTCTTTCAAACGCTATTTTCTTAGCTACTTTTTCCTGTTTTTTTTCCCGGAAAAGTGCTTCTTACATATCCTCGAAAATCACTAAAAAAAACTGATTTATATTCAAACTGTACTAAAGTAAAATTTAGTTGAAACTAAGGTGGAAAATAAGTTCTAGATAGGATGAATAGACACTCTAAAATTTCTGACAAAATATATAGAATAAGCCACTGCGTAAGTCTATATATTATTAGCTTCATTGCCAACTCTCTCCAATCGTATACAATAGAGGTCCCTATTTCACGTGTATTTAAAAACACGGATACCCGTGTTTTTAACAAAATGGTGTTTAAGTCCGTGCAAATACAATACACGGGTAAAGGAAAGTCGATATCCGTGTACCCGTGTATTTGTTCCAGTTCGTGTACCCGTGTATTTGTTTTAGTCTGTGTACTTGCATTAATATTTTTATATAATATTTGTCTATAAATTTTTTTAGATTCTGAACGGAGCGAAGAAGCTTATAATTTTACAATAATATTTACTTTTTTTCTTCTTCTTTCTGGAAACACTTTTTTATATAGGAATACTTGTCCATAAGTTTTAATCAGGAACTCTATAGATCAGAAATCACACCCAAATGGTTTATTAGAAAGGTAATTTTTCAAATTTCTTAATACCTTCATCAAAAAAATGTGAAAACTCAGTTTGAGTTTTGTGGTATTTATACACTTAAGGTCATAATATTGACCATAGGTTTTGTCGGTTAAAATAAACTATATAATTATTATGGTTAAATTAAAGGTAGACCAACTGTGATTTTCTATTTAAAGCCTATAAATTTTAAATGTATAAATTATTTTAAACGAAATTTAAATACACGGGTATATTAGACACACGGATTTCCGGATAATCGTACGTGTGTTCAATATACTCACGTGTACCCGTGTATTTCGTTGTACGTTTAAGATGATACGTGTACACGAGACCCGTGTGTGCACGTGTTGGTTAATACTCGGTAAAAATCGGGAGCTCTATTACAATATAATAATATTATATTAATCATTTTTGTGACACACACGGCGTTTTTCAGCAATTTATGTGGTTTGTAAACACAGAGAGAAGTTTTTCGAATAAAGTCCGGTCATAATCGGTTCTGTTCGTGTCGAGCGACGCCTTCGATGAGTCAGGGGTGGTTTACAGAACGGGGCAGCAACAGCAGATAGCGAATTGACTGATAAGCGAGAGGTCCAATAACAAATCGATTGGCCCCACCGCGTTCCGCGTTTATCATACGCGCACGACCGGCCGCCGCCGCCACCGAGCATTTGAATTAAATGTTACGATTTTTCGATCGAATAATTATACAATTATTTCTCTACAACTCGCGTTCTGGTACAGATGATCCGGTGAATTTATGTTACGCGCGCGCGCACCGGTTTTCATTTATTTATAAAACTTATTATTAAATAGTTTCCTATAAAATATACCTATATTTTATTTTATCAACAAGTCGGTATTTTGTTTTTAAAATTTCTGTTTCCGTTAATTTTACCTTTACGTACGTCGAAAAGAAGCCATGCAGCAGACGTCGTGATTACATTAATTAATATTCGATATTATAATAGAAAATACGATACGATTTGATCGTTAACGCCCGTGTCGACGTCGTTTTTCCATTTCGTTTTCAACCTGCACACCACGGGTTCCTCTTGCTCCGGCCGCTGAAAATATGTACATTAACGAATTTCCATTCATGGAGTCCATGCCGTCCAACAATAACTTCATACTCAAGACCGAGCCATACACAGAAGGTCCCACTTACAACGGGAGCGTTTGGATCACAGGTACATACATCTGTAGTCTGTAGTGTTTACAGTGTGTAATATTATAATAATTATTATGTCATGGTCATGGGAGGGGGGGGAAGTTACGCGATCGCCAAAGAACAATTTCGTGCCAATAATAAAATTATAATAATATCGTCTCGTCGCCAAACGCCATTACTTTTTCTATTAATCGTTTATTCTTATATTCGATTGGTCCGTCGAAACCAAACAAATTCATATAATACATATTTTACACTCAATGTTATATTTTTATACATACTTTACGTACGATGCAAGTAACCACTTGTGAAACGCATGGTCCTTTTTGTTAAAATGAGTTCGAAAAATATTGTGTTCCTATTTATGAAACCAATATTTCGTTATTAATATTACTGTGAACACGCGTTATAACGCTGTTTATTATATTTTACAAATCGCTCTTCGCTACTGACATAACACAATATTATTGTTGTGGCAGTGTCATACGGTCGAATACAATACTGTAATAATATTCTGCATCTTTATCAGCAACTATATTTCCTGTTTGTTTCGCCGTCGTCGTGCACAGCCGCCAATCCGCCGGGAAACACAGCCGCCGCCGATTATTCCATATTTTGTTCCTTATAAAACAAAACCTGTTTAAAAATTTCGAATTTTCGAAAATCGCTTCTCGAACACTAATAAACTTTTGTAAAACTACATAATACGACGAAAACCGTTATCGCTCGTTGAACGCAGACTGCAATCAAACACTGCATCGTCGTCGGAGCCAAAGGCTAATATATATGATGTACCTGATGTGTTATAATTTATATGCATATAGGTATATGGGTGTACAATCGAATTCAAAATCTCACGTAAAACGCGTTAAGCAGTGTTTATTTACTATTGAAAGTTCGGACAGATAGTACTACGCCACTACGGTATAATACATAACTGCAGTAACTCGACTTACAAAAATATATGACAAATATAAATCTAGCAGGTGCGCTTAATTACTAGGAAAACAAAACTAGAAACTCGAGTTAGACACGTTCAATGATGTGCTGTGGAGTTCGTTTTGACTTTGTTGACGGACGAAATCCCATCGATTTGTCTGGCTGCCGAGAAATCATTTTTTCTTATCACTGGTTTATATTTAAAACGGATTTATCGGTGCGCATTAGTGTCTACGTGTGTATAGAATCTGAAGTTACATTACCCTGTCACGTGAACACCCTGAAATTATTACCACCCGATCAGAATAATACCGAAAACAGAATAATATGTGATTTTCGTTTTTACAACCAACCGTTTCCGTTTTAAATTAATTCGTAGGAGGCTCTCACTACAATCCCTCGTCCTATGAAAACACGTCGACCAAAACAAATTCTCTTGTCATATTTCAATTTACTTGAAATAATTCAACATTCAACGTAAGATATTCGTTTGGTACCCAGAAATTTGATCGAAAAATATAACGAAATAACAATTTTCCTAGTGTTCAAAAGTGAGTCATCCGTCGATAACCACGAATAATATAATTTAATAATAATATATCTGAATGCGTAATTAAAATAAATATTATTATAACATAGGGTATTCCACTATATTTCAAATTATACTTGATAATTGTTGATTAAAAACTTTAAATGCTCGGTGGCGGCACATGAAGCGGTTTAAAATTAAAAGTTATGATCGTTTTTATTGTGTTTATCACTCATTAGTCGTTTTAATCAATTATCATATTATGGAATAATTAGACGTACGTCCTAATACCTACATAATATAATACATATTATTGTATTATATGGACGACGTATGGTTATTTCTGCAAGGGTAAATTATTTGTCGGTTCATTTATGAGAAATAAAAATAATGGATTTGTTTAAGAGAAATTAAAAAGGCGAGTAAAATAGAAATTATATGCTGATAAAATATACGTAGTATATTATACCTATGATATACCACAAATTATAATTTATTATAAAACTATAAATTTTCTTAGTGATTAACGTGGAAAAAACATGATAAGTAATTTATTATTTTGATTTAACATTTACATTTTATATGGATTTAAATAATATAATAATACGATTTTTTTACCTTTTTGTATTCTAATGTTACGTTTACAAATAAATAATGGTATTTCAACACTACGAATTGTATTGAAAACGATTCCGAGCAAAAATTACGGATCTTTTAAATAATTTTGATTTCCCTAACTTATTCATATTCAGTCATTCTAAAATATTCGATTTAAAATTAATTTATTGATCAATAGTAATTAGTAGGTACCGGATATAATTAGGTATATTGTAAAATAACAAACTAAAAGGATATCATATGTTGATAAATGATAATAATTAATAAATAACTAATCAAGTGTTTTATTATTGTTAGTATACAATTATAATTTTAGATTTTGAGTTTTACATCAAAATATGAAAATTAAATAACCCCATTTTGAATAAAAATTCTATTTTTTGTCTTGGAAAATACTCGTTAGTTTAAAAAAGTTAATAAAAATGAATTTATTTATATAAAATATTTATTTTTTATTAATTTGGTACCTATCTTTTGTTTTAAATTAATAATTTAAATAATATTTAAATAAATGATAAATAAATTTTAATTTCAATCTAAATCAAAAAATGTTTAGTTTAATTATATGTGTACATAACACAAATTGTATATTATTACCTAATATAATGTATAATTTAGTTTTTTTTATTCAATCATAAGACAATTTGAAGTGGTTTATTTATTTGTAGTCCTAGACCTTTTTCACGAGGTCCGAGACTGCCTTATTAGTCTTATCTCTTTAAATATTATAATATATTCTCTAATAAGACTAATATATAACAATATAGAAAATTTGTGTTAATAATTATATCATAAAATATTTTTATTTTTAAATAGGAGAAAATGTAATTAATATGAATTATATAAATGTACGATTCAAACACATTTTTTAATTTAATTATCATACTCCATAAGTTTATTTTATTTTGCTATTTTCATCGTTTATACCCATCAGTTTTATTATTTGAAGATAAATCATGTTTTTATAAGGTAGATCCCACATAACTCAAATATAAAGATGACACGAGAATTTTTGTTTATATTGTGTTATTAGCTGTATTGTATTTTAATACGAACTTATCAATTTAAAAAAGATGCCTTGAATCAATATTTATCTTTTTACACCAATATAACATTTTTAATAAAACAACTTTAAACACAATACCTATTAATTTGCTTGAATAAGCGTATTTTAGTTTACATATTTTTCAATACAAACACGAATTATTTCTAGATAAATTTTATTTACAAAAGGCGGATCCTCAAAAATTAAGATAGGTAACATTATGAGAAATGTTATTTATATTGTATTAATTAACTATATTGTATTTTAATTCGCACGCATTTATAAATATATAACAATATCAAAGAAAATGTTATCTATATTTTTTCACTAAACACAATGTCTTTTAATTTGTTTAACTACATATAGGTACCTACATCAGTTTATACGAGTATATTTTTCACCAAAAATTATCTCGATGTGTTTAATGTTTATTTAAGAATTTCCAGTAAATATAACAATGTTATATATATTGTATTCAATATGTATTATATATATATTATAATGATAAATGGGAAATATAACAAAGCCATTAACGGGGTGGGTTATTTTAACATTAATTGTTTACATCAATAAGCTACATTTAGAGTCTAGGTCTAGGTAATAGTAATAAAAAGCCGGACATACTTCGCTCCTCGGGTCAAATATTCTTGGTCAGTCTGTATAATTTTAAAGAAACGATAAATAATTTCTTCAATAAAACGATTCTGAGCAGAGGTTCAGTTATTATGCAATAACCACGTAACAACAAGTGTTAAGTTACCATGGTGTCATGATAGAGGAGGGTACAAAGCGACAAGCGTCAACCGTTTGAAATAATATAAATTTCGAAAAATGCCAAATATAAAATATCATCTAGAGCTGAATTATGATTCAAAAAGTGACTGATCGAAACTTTTGGATTAGTATTACCAATGCAAAAGTATTTAAAGGACGGAAAAAATAATAAAAAGATAAACATCAATGTAAATTTATAAACTTCATCTTTCTTCTGTTCAGAATCTAAAATTAAGTCACTTATTTACCTGAATCAAAAAAAAAAAAAATAATCACATTGCTGTAAAACCAATATAAATGTAATTCTTTGCTTCATTTTGAATCTAAAAAGGCTTTGGTGGTAATTTATACACCCTCTCCTCATCTCCTCTCTCTCCCATAAATACGTTACTTCCGGCATCTACTTTTCTATTAATCATACATTAACAAGTGCTATTAGACTTTTTTTCGAAAAACCAGATTTTTATTACTATTTTTTTTTAATCTATGGTGAAATCTACAATAAAAATCTTTTTTGAACAAAATATAGTTGGTACCTGCGAGTTTCATTTTATCACTTAAAATATATTATAGTTCACAAATCCATAATTACTAGATTTTATGATAAATGTTCGGTGGTTTGTTTATTTAATATATTATTAACGGTCACGATGTTACCGAAAAGTACCAACTGTGCTACAAACGGCATAATACTGCAGCTAACCCCAATTTAACCATAATATTATAAATTAAAATCAATGCACTATATATAGTCTTTATAAATACAATTTCGATAATCTATGATCTTTCCTTAATTGACCTCTTAAATATTAAAAAAGAACCTATAAGAAACAAAATATCGTGTTACAGTGCAGCTAATATGCTTAGTTAATTAATGTTCATCTGATAATTCTTGTTCGTAAGTCTTGCCTAATCATATTTTTATTTAATTTTTAAAAAATCTCTTTAAAGATATGTGTAACCATGGTATTATTAATGATGTGATTAAATAATTATGTTTGTTCATTATAAAAAGATGATATAGGTACAGAATATTATTTTATTAATAATACTAATAACACCATACGTAACAGGGTATAAGAGAAATGTAAAATACTAATGTATCATACAAAATAATGAATGTTTTCCTCTGTTGTCATACCTTAGTATGAGTCTTTAGATCTGGTTAGGTTATCTCCACCTAAGTAACAAAGTTTCATAAACATTGGTTGAACCAATATTTTTCTATGTACGTTAAATTGGGTAATTTAAAGTAAAATTAATGATTTGCTACCTTCAAATGGTTACAAGAAAAAATTGGCATACAATTTTCGAAATTTTCGCATGTCAATTAAATATTTATGTGGGTGAATCATTTTCAATTTTCAAATCGAAATTAATATCGAGAACCAAAATTTTATGAAATAAAAACATACAAAAAACAAGAAATTTCCAATATTTTCAAAATGCCATGTTGAACTTAAATTGATCAAATGATAAAACTTTTATGAAGTATTTTCGTAACTATTTTCAGCAGTTGGTAAAAGTTTCAAATTTCTAGCTACATTACTTTTGAAGTTATGTTAAAAAAACAATTTTCAATTTTATCGAAATTCCGGTTATAGTGTATTTAACCAGTTTTTTATCAATTTTCGACAGATTTTCCATGTTTTTGGTTAGGTTATTGTTATTCAAGATTTTGAATATATGATGCATAAATGTGTCGCGGTGTGTAATAAAAACACGCAAAATGTTCAAAAATCGCAATACGGACTGACAGTGATTGGGGGAGCGCGTGTCATTTCCGCGTGCGCGTAAACCGACAAAACGTGATCACCGTCGGTCAGCACCCACAAGATCGCACGTGGACCCGCTAGGCGATAACATTTTATTAACGTAACACTTAGCAGCTGTAATGTGCTTTATAATAAATACCGTTATCATAACTTGTACATAGTTGTGTGTAACCAGGCGCGCACTCAGGATTTTTTTTGAGGGGGGCTTACATTTTTTCTTACTTTTCCTCACATTCAAATACACAATAAATCATTAATTTTTAACGATTTTATTTATTATTACAACAAGGTACCACATACTACCCGTACTACCCCAAAACATCTAGTTTAAAGGTATCCATAACAATAATTTTAGATTCTGAGTGGAGCGAAAAAGCTAGTGTTTTGACAAGGATATTTATTACTAATTTTTTATTTTGTTTCTGTATACACATTTTTTTATAGAAATACTTGAACAAAAGTTTCAACCTGCAACTTATTGAATCACAATTCGCCTTTAAATGGTACTGTTAGACGTTATTTTTCAAAATTCTCAATAGTTTAATTGCAAAAATAGCAAAATTGTAATATATTTTTGAGAAATCAATAATTTTTATTATTTATAAATTTAAATAAAAGAAATTTTGGGTGGGGCTACAGCCCCAAAGCCCCTTCCTTGGGTGCGCTACTGTGTGTAACAAAATCGCTTGCAAACACGTCAGAATAATATAGTAAAGTGTGTTTTATCAGTGTAACCAGTGTTGAGTGTTATCACAGAGCACAGTTTCACGCGTTCAACAGGTAACCATCACTGATGCAGGTTAGCAGAAGCAAAAATACTATAATAATAATATTATAATAATGTGGTAACGAGATAGCGCGAAATAATAATAATAGTTTTAGCTTTGTACCCAAGAACACCATTATCATTTTACGTATATCGTATGCTAAATATACATACGTGTATTTCCGTTATAATAATAATATATCAAATGTACGAGAAGAGGGGGTATTATGGATGAGGAATGTGTACTTCTCACTGGGGTAAAGTCCGCGCGCCGGTGTTTATTTTCACTAATATTCCTACATTATAATGCTATAAACGTATATATAATTATACATTATATCGGTACAATAATATGTATATTACACGTTATGATCTGTTGATTTGCATTATTTCTGAACCGGGCTGCTGTGCATTTCGTCCGTTTATCGACGTGTTAACGTGTAATAAATAAAATGATTTGAATATCGAATTGTCAACACGATGCTGACGACAAATGACGATCAAGTTGAAAACCGCACCATACCTGTAATATTATAATATTATTATATGGTCTTACGCACTAAAGGTACGTACCCGGAATGACAGTGAATAGAGAAAAGTGATCTCAGTGTTATTATTGTCACTAAACGCAGTATGCAATGTATCACGTGTCGTAAATTAATTTATCATTAAAAAATAATATGCTGTGTGCGTTGTTCGCCGAACTGTGATTTTACATTTTCGTTTTCCCATTGATCGCGGACGATTGATCGTCGGCTTTGAACTTTTCCAGTCATAGTACGGTTTATCGGGCCTATTCGGTAAAATGGCGCCGTTTTTTTTTTTTCACTCGTTTTCCGTGCCACGCTATTTCTTTTCGTTTCATTAACACAATAATTTATCGTTGTCGTACAACACGCGTAATAAATAATTTTGTCTCCGGCTGTCCGTCATCACCTCCACCGAATTTTTTGACGTACTTGTTCTAATAAATAATAGTATAATATTATTTAGATATTGTACACCATTTTAGTATAATGTAAACGTTTCACGCCGGTCCTGTACAGCTAGTTAACGTACAAAGTTCAGCGGCGTTTCGTACGCAAATGAACAATATGCGAACGGGAAATAATATGAGTAAGTTATTTACGATAGTCTTGCACACCGTCGTCGACGTATACAGTGGCGCACACGTATAGGTTGATGGGGGTCGATTGCCCCAAATATTTTTTCGGGGGAGGGATGCTTAGCTTTAGACAGTTCAAAAAATATACGAAAAATGATTAGTTGAGCAGTTTATAATGACATTTAATTAAAAAAAATATTGCTATTAAGAGGAGAGCAGCGAGTGCCTTTGTACGTTGAATTTAGAAGACCCGCCCATTTAGAACTGAGTGTGCGCCACTGGACGTATGGTATTTTATTTAAACATAATATTAGGTACTAAAATCGAAAATATTATCATCATCATTTAAGTATTTTGTATTATTGGCATTCACACAGTTTTCGGTTAATAATAATATTGATTTATTATGTGAGTGCGCGATATTTTTTCCTCGTCAATATCGCTTGCATTATACTTTATACACGTTATTACACTACAGGTTACTGTAATATCATAATTTATCACCAACCACGGTATTAATACTTGTACCTATACAAAATATATTATTATGATGTACATCAGCACTGCGATGCCTTTATACAGACGACTCGGGTCAATGATCAGCAAACTCGTCAGTCAAAAATGAGTTGTAACAACAATTAAGATTTTTTGAAAGCCAAATTAATTTTTCTCAAGATTTATGCATTTAGGAGTTGGTTTGAACTAGATATTAACTTAAAAAAAAGCCTAACGTTAAACAGTTATCATAATCTAATTAATATTATTATTGACCGGTGTACTATGATGTTGTGTGTGTATTTAAACGAGAAATATAATGTCTGAAAAAATGAAATTTTCGATAGGTAGTCGATTTCGCAGAAGAAAATCGAAAGACGTGTGTAGTAATGTTATGTGGCTGTGATATTATATTTTTTTCATTATTCTTCTTACCTCCAATTGCATTTACACACCTTGTACACACGAAAATCGACATTTCAGTTCACCTTAAAGAAAAATAGATTTGATCCTAGGATGTTGACTCATATTTTGAAGGTATACATGATAATAAGTCCGTTTCATCTGCGTGATCTTCTTTTCTTGATAGTCAACAGTGTGTAAATAGTTATACGATTTATGTCTTCTCCTCTTCTAGAAATGGATTCAAATAGAATCGAACATGGTTCTGTGTGCTACCGCCGTAATTACTATTTATGTTATTGTCAACTATAGTACGCAAATAAACGCAGATGCACGAGACAAAAACAGTGAATTTATAACTAAATAATAATAGTTTCGATTTTTATTTTTATACTGACCAAATTTTATGTGTCTATTTTACCTTTAGGATTTACGGCTTCCACACAAGTACGGTGTTTCCCGTCCCGATCTACACTTTGAAGAAGATTGTAATATATTTTTATCTTCCTTACCAAAATATCTCTAACCAAAGGTGAAAAATGGGGTGCTTAGTCCCCCCCCCAAATATATTCAAAGCTTCTCAAGAATTTTTAAATTACATAAGGCTAATACCATTAAAAAGCGCTAAATCAAACAAATAAATATTTTATCCCCCCAAAAATTTTATTCTATTTCCGCCAATACCTCCAAGAACCATTTTCATATATCTTTATAATATTTATTTATTTTATTTATTTATATAATTAACACCCCAAAGGGGTAAATAGTACAGATAAAGTACCTATAAGAATTAATATTACATGCTTAAGCTATTTGAATACTACAATCAATATTCATGTTACTTTTTTAACCATTGAAAAAGAATAATTATTATGAGTACTGATTAAGTAAAATACAATTTTCATTTGATTATAAATGTATTTTTTAATTTTTCTTTTTCTCGAAAAGCCAAGAGAGTACGAGTGCACCTTTCTTGTGGCGCCTATGTGCAAAGCTAAGAATGCATCTATTATTGAAAGCTATAGACTCGTTGTTACCGCGGCAATGTGTATAGGCAACCATACCTACATAATATGCTAGTTTTCATCTTTCGTACAGGGTCGAAAAATGAAAGTTGCGTCATACAAAGTAAATGGTATTTATTCATTTTAACCACTCGAAACCAGCGACTACAAGCGTTTTGTGTAAACAATAATAACCTACTGGAACTTAATGATCATAAACTTAACGATAATTAGATCCACGTTAGTTTATTATTTTATTATGATGTTTATATTTTATTGTAATTTAAAATTATTTATGGAATATTCATTAGGTGTATGTGAATATATTATGAAGTAGTAGTCGTGCAGGTTTTCGGTCAGCCAGTTCCTTTTATTTTTTTTCTGACAACTATTCAGACAATAGTACGTCCCTGTATCAACCCATTGTCAACGAAGTTATGAAACAAGATTAGAAAATTTAAAATATGACAAAATCTTATCATAATAATGAGTATAAAAATGCCACCTCTGAGAAAGTGTCATCGTAGCGATCGCATCTTCCTCTAAACTTCTCCCTTATAGATACGTTTGTGCGCGCTCGGCTGCATCGACGACAACACCAAAAAAATACCAGTTAAATAAGTTAGGAACATAATCAGTTGCGTCATACTTGATATACATACTTGTCGTGCGAAATTAGCTACTGATTAAAATAACACTTTTATTCTTGTGTCTGTACACTTAATGTACAATATCGTGCGGAATTACGTCATGAATAATAATAATTAACTAACAATGATTTATAGCAGAATCGGATCTGAACGGTATGCCGGTGCACCGGGAACCGACTTATTTGCAGACCATCGACTCAGCCGCACCGCCGCCACAGGTACACTCTCCGCCCATGACTGGCCAGAACCAAGCGTGCTCGATATGCGGTGACAGGGCCACTGGAAAACATTACGGTGCGGCCTCGTGTGACGGTTGCAAGGGATTCTTCCGCCGGTCCGTCCGGAAGTGCCATTTCTACTCGTGCAGGCAAGTCTTTGACAAAAAATTTTATTAATTTTTTATTTTTCTTTCATTGCACTCTAATACGTGTTACTGCACTCACGCTTTAATACATTTGTTATGAAAAATGTACACTTTTGTATGAAGTCGAAAATACTTCAAAAAATGGTCTATTAAAATCTTAAAATGTGAAAAAGTTTATACCAGATATTTTTTAAAACTATGGAATTTGACATCTGATCATCAGTTAACCGTGTCGCATAGAGTTAATCCTATTTGATTTGTAAGTATAATAAAGTGTTACCAATTTTTTGAATATACTGCACTTAGCAAGTTTGCAATGCTTCATCAAGGTTAGCCGTGTACCTTCATGTATCTTCATGTTGTTTTGTTTTTATTTTAAAAACCATTTATATACTTGGGATAAAATTTAATGAATAGAAAATGTTAGCAGAACTATGTAGTCTTTCCTTAAAATTTAAACTGAAAAAGAGCCAGATTTACTTCGCACCATGGGTATTCTTCGCTTCTCGGGTGGGATTTTATGGGTATGTAAAAGTGTTAAAGTGTGTTAAAGTTTAAAGAAACGATAAATAATATTTCTTCGATAAAACAATTCTGAGTGGAGCTCTTTTTTTTTCTCTTTAATTTTTATTTTTTTAATCTTGCCTTTAAACGAATCAAATATCAAATACCGAATAATATTTAATCTCTTTAGTATTTTTTTTTTCGATATCAAGAAAATTCATATTAAATATTGAAAAATATTTTAAATATGCACTTAAAATTCAATTGTAACTAAAAAATGCACTTATATCGAAAAATTAGCTAAATATGTAAAATAAAAAAGCCGGACATACTTCGCACGATGGGTGTACTTTGCACGACGGGTGGTATTCTCTTGACGGGCGTATTAAATTTTAAAGAAACGATAAATCATTTCTTCAGTAAAACGATTCTGAACGAAGGA
>JAIPRM010010516.1:0-13700 GCA_025469315.1 Stegophylla sp. TES_Ste_2020
GTAGGTGTATAGGTATATGTAATTTTTGTATTTTTCTTGTCATGTGGCCCTCGATAAAAAAATGTATAAAAATATGGCCCGCGGGGTTAAAAAGGTTGCCGACCCCTGATCTAGATAAATAAAAAGTTTTAAAGACAAGTTTTTTTTTTCTCAATGAAAATTAAAAATTTGAAATTTAGTAATATCCAATTCTCCGTATAGCCATAAATGTTCTATTGGTACTCAAATCAATTGTTATTGTGAAGCTTCAGACATTTACGTTGTGTGTATCGATTTTGGTATTATATTCATAAGTCACCCGGCTCCCGATTTAATTAAGTGTAATAAACTTTAAAGTTGTTAATTTTATCAGTATATAAAGAACTATTAAAGATAACAAACAGTAAAAAATCATTTTCTATTTTTTTTTTGTGGTCCATTCCCGATTTCTTGATGGTCAAACTTGTAGTGTATTTTAAGAGTGAAAGACAAAAATCAAAAATTGAATATAAAATGGCGTCAAAAATATACGTATTCGGATTTTAATTTTTACATTTTCGGTTTGGTATTTTTGTATCAATAAGACTTCACTAAATAAACATAAAACAAAATAATGGTTTAATTGTATTATGCATTATATTGGTCACAAAAATAAATTATAATAGTTTTCTTCTTCCCCCCCCCCAACTAGATAAATATCGTTTACCGTCTTGTTTGTCTCGGATAAATTTTTACTAATCCGCTTTTATCTTTAGATAAATGTCAAGCCATCTGTGATCAACGCTACGGGCGAGCCGTACAAACGGTACCAGCTGCAATACAAGCCGGTGATCGTGGCAGTAGCATTGGCCACGCAGCAGGAGCAGGAGCAGGAGAGGCAGCGTCCGTTGTCTAACAGCAGATTTCCGGTGATCCAGCTTCCGGAACCCGGGTGTCGGAACGTGCACGACGAGTGCGTCGCGTTTTACGAGCCTGTGGAGTTGGACAAAAACCATTTCCCGAACCTGTTGCCCGCGGTCCAGTGCCGGGAGGTGCCCGGATGCAAGCAGATTGTGTACCCGTTCCGGGTGTTGAGGAAACAGACCGGAGGTCCGTCGGTCGGAGTCAGGGGCGGATGCGGGGGAGGAAGCAATTCTTGGCCGTTGGACCAAGTGCCGGAAGACCTTTGTAGACAGAACTGGGTGTCGTACGAGCAGAAGGTCACGATAGCGTGCTATTGTCAAATCGGTTGATTAATTAAAACGTCATCACGTCGGTGTCCAAATCTATTGTTCTCACACGGATTTTGTGCAAAAATGTCATAATGTGCTCAAAAACTCATTGTAATAATATTCGTTTATAAATATTTCATTAAATGTCTAAAATTATTTTTAAATTAACAAATAAATAAATTCAAAAAATGTGGTCAAAAAATAATGATAATAATAATTTAATGTTTAAAATTCCAATAAATTATAAAATCCCATTAATTTGACTATAATAGTCTATTACCTACTCCAGTTGGATTATAATATTTATTTGACCTAAACTCCGAAAGCTAAAAAAATCTATATACACAAAACACAAAACTACTTATCCAGTTGTTATGCGCTTTTTTATTTTTTTCAATTAAAGAGGACATTGAGGAGTGGGTTTTTAGGTTTTAAATTTAGTCCAATAAAACAGATTATTAATAAGTTGTTAATTAAAAGTATATGAATCGTAAATATGTTTATTTTAGATTTTGAGTGAAATAAAGAAGCTAGTGTTTATTTCGATGATTTTTTTTTTTTATTATTCCCTTTATACCTTTTTTTGTTTGGAAAAATTTGTCCAAAAGTTTTGACTTTTAACTTTTTAAATCAAAATTTGACTCTGGTTGATACTTTTAAGAGGTTGTTTTTCAAATTTCTCAATAGTTTTTTCAGAATTTGTGAAAACTACCCCAAAATTTGACAAAAATGATTTTAAAATTATTTTTTTATAATCCAAACTTAATAAAAATAAAATAAAATAAACATTAATAGACTATAATATAAGAAATTTTTTAGAGTAAGAAAATTTTCAATTTATGAAATTTTTTTTTTTTACTCATCAGAACATTTATTTTCCTTTTCTTCATTTATTGTATTTTGTAACAATGGTATCACAATAGTCTTAAGTAAACTTCTCTATAAATTAAATTAAACAGTCTTATCTTCAAAACCATTAATCTGACTTTGACGCAAATTAGATGAGGTAGAGTACTTTAGTAACCACAAGTCATGACAATACAATGATCTAAATAAATATGACGTAGAGTTTATTCTGTACTGATCTTAATGGGCAAAAAAGTACATGGGAGTATCTAGTATAAGATGAAATAGATCAGAGAGTTGATGTCCGATAAGTATTAAATGAAACAAAATTATTTTTCGTTGGCTGAAAAGATTAAGGAATTAATTATATATTATAAAAAAAAAATCTAAACTTTACAAATAAACTCAGATAATATATGACCTGAAAACTTCAAAATATTATAAATATTAAAAATGTAATACAATATTATAAATATATTATAAATTTCATTATTTTTTCTAGTTTAAGATTGTACTATTTTGAGCCGTCTCAATGAACTAACAATATTTGCTATATGAAGAGAAGTGTCTATTGATCTTGAAGATGTACTTGATTCAACTGATAAGAATTCAGAAAAATCGATAGTTCAATTTGGATTTGTCATTAACGTCATTATCATTATAAAAAATGTACAGTTTTAATAAAAATTACAGTAAATATGACGTGAATTGATGATATATGATTAATATATTAATATTCAATATTATAATATTAGAGTTGTGAGGTGAAACTACTGTTGCTTACTTCATAAAAAACATTTTCATACCCCTTCATTGAAATATTCTGAGAACGCCACTACTACACCCAACAGTGTCAATACAGCATTTCGGTGTCGCTATAGATCAATTATTATAATTTGTTTATTTTAAGTATGTATATAAGAGGGAAAAGTTGTGAATACAGGGGGACTCCTATGGCGATTTTGTGACTGAATCGTTATAGTGAAATTATTTTATCCACTTGTTAATTTAATTTTTTTTTCGTGTGTTTATGTCTTTAGGGTTCTCAATTTGAATTATTTTACTTGAAATATTTCACCTGAAATATTTCAAAATTAAAAATTTCACTATTCGTGACATATTTCAATGAAATTATTAAATATATTTTTTCCCTGATATCTGCAGATGATATAATTATTTTGTATTGAGAATTGAAACTTTATCAACCACCTGATTGTGTCGATAAAGTTGCGAATTTCCCTATAATAGATTTACAGTTTGACTTTGATGTTAAAGTATAGTAATACATAAATACAACAAAATAATTTGTTATTAAAAATAACTCAACACATTTCTCATAAAATAATCCAAAGATGTGAATAATTTTGGATTTTTTTATTTTTCACGTAAATGAAATATTTCAAGAAAGTAAATTTCATGAAATTTTGAAACCCTAATGTCTATACTACATATAAGTTCCGTGCTTACTTCAAAATTGGTCAAATGTTTTTGAAAATTGAATGAAATGTGTGCGTAACTATTTTTAATAGTTGGTAAAAGTTTCAACTTTCTAGCTTCATTATTTTTGAAGTTACCTATGTTAAAAAACAAAGTCGAATTTATGGAAATTCTGGTTATGATGTTATTTGTCAATTTTTGGGTAGTCTAGGCATGCGTTTAGAAAAAGTATTGAGAATTTTTAAAAATGACCTCCCAAAAGTACCATCTTGACAACATTTCCGATCTATAGTTACTAATTAAAATTTTGGACCAGTATTTCTACCCGAATCATGCTTCCATACATACGGAAAAAAAACCAGGTTTGTAAAACCAATACATTCTTCGCTTTGCTCAGAATCTAAAAAAAATATGAAAAATCATTAAGATGTAAAAAAATATTAAAACCATTCCAATTACATTGTAAATAAATATATAAATTTTATTATATAATATAAATTGCATTAGTAAGTATGGTAAATAGTTAACCATAATGTTTCGATAATATTTATTCGATTTATACATTTTACTACAAACTCAATATGCTTTGATTAATTAATAAAAGACAACTGACGTAATAGCGAATGAAATCTTTTATACTATTCATATTCAATTTCACACGTTCTTCATGGTCCCAGAAAATACGTCCGTGGAATACGAGACGTCTGCTTGGCTCTCTGCTACAGGGATTCTCAAACTGTGGTACGCGTACCCCTTGAGGGTACTCGAAATAAATATATAATAAATATGATACATATATATATTATATGATACATATAATAAATATGCCTTCGTTTAACGATAACGTTTATAAACTTTTCCTAATATTTTTAAAAATCATTGTTATTTGACAAGCAACCTAACTGACTAAAACTTACATATTTTATGTTTGTGTTATTATTATTTATTAGGTACTCAAGGTAAGATGAGCTATTGATACATTTTTACATATTTTACTATTTCAAAATTTTACCGCCCCCTAAAATAATGCCGCCGGGGGCAATTGAAATTTTACAGTTTCTTCGAAACAAGAGTTTCGTCTTTATGTTAACCATTTTTAGTGTTATTTAATAATAATAAAAAAACTGGTATCCAAAATTATTTACTAAACATAAAAATCTTTTTTTTTTTAAGACATAATTATTCATAATTTTCTTGACATCATTATTATTTTCTTAAATAATAATTATGTTGTATATATATATAAAAAAAAAAATCTATTTATTTTTGGTAAAGGTAATTTTCAAAAGGTGATCTTGTAATATTCCTAGAGGAGAACGATATTATTCCTCGAAATCTTATCCATGTACGTTGATGACTTCGCCGTTTAATCGGATTTAGAATATTTTCTTAACGACATATCGGAATATACACCGATACGAGGAAAATAAATATCGTTTCCCACGTATAGGTAAAAATATTCTACTTCTCGATTATTCATGAGCGTTGATGACTTCGCCGTTTAATCGGATTTAGAATATTGCCTTACCGACTTGTTATGGTGATATACGTTGGTACGAGGAAATATCGTTCCCCGCGTATACTACTGCCCCGCTTGGGAGGTGTGTACAGTGTACACATTGCTGTGAAGGCGCATGCAGTCGTCAAGAAGTAAAATTTTTATTTAATGTAGACAAAAAAAACAAAAATGACCGTTATCAGAAATAAACGGATAAAGATTATAAAATTAGTCTTCAGCCACTAAAAACAACTAATTATAATTATTTGATACTTATTTATAACTATAAAAATTCTCATTGATTGATTATTCCAAAAAATTATTTACTGTTATTTATATTTTATAATAATTATTAATTATCATCATCAATAAAAAAAATGCCGGACATACTTCGCACGATGGGTATTCTTCACACGACGGGTGGGATTCTCTTGACGGGTGTATTTAATTTTAAAGAAACGATAAATCATATCTTCAATAAAACGATTCTGAACGAGGGAAGTTAATAATATAAAAAATAAATGAAAAAAAAAAATGTTAAAAAAATGTCCAAAATTTTTTTTTACATTTTCAAAATTTTCTTGCGCCAAAATCTTTCTTACCTATATGATTTTCTACCTATATTTAAATTTTTATAACATTCGGATCAAAAAATTATAGTTTCCGAGTCATTTTTGTCAAATTTTGGGTAGTTTTTTCCAAAAAAAATTTAAGAATTGAGAAATTCAAAAAATGACCTCTCTAAAGTAATTTTAGAGACAAATACGGTTTCAAATAGTTACTGATCGAAACTTTTAGACAAGTATTTCTATACAAAAAGTTGTACACAGAAAAAAAAATAAAAAATAAACATCATTGTAAAAACACTAGCTTTTTCACTTCGTTCAGAATCTAAAAAAATAAAGTAAAGTAAAAGCAAGAAAACTGGACATAGTTCGCATCATGGATATTCTTCACTCCTCGGGTTAGATACTCTTGGTGGGTTTGTGGATTTTTAAAGAAACGATAAATCATTTCTTTAATAGGACGATTCTAAACGAAAGAAGTTAATGATATAATAAAGAACAATAATGGTAGTAATTTTCAAAACACTTACCAAGAGTATCTGATCCGAAGAGCGAAAAATATACGTGGTGCGAAAAATGTCCGGCTTTCTTGACTTTACTTTAACTTTTTTTATCTAATAAATAATGAAGGGAAAAAATGTAATAAAAGAATAAAGTGTTACAAAAATGTCTAAATTTTTTTTTATATTTTCTAAATTTTCTTGCGCCAAAATGTTTCACATATTTTTGTTTATCTGTATTTAAATTTTCATAAAGTTTGATTTAAATAATGATGGTTTCCGAGTCTTTTAGTCAAATTTTGGATAGTTCTTCAAAAAAAAAAAAAAAATTAAGAATTGAGAAATTCAAAAAATGACCTGTTTAATGTACCAACTAGAGGTAAATCTGGTTTCAAAAAGTTGTTGATCGAGACTTTTGAACCAGTAGGTCTATACAAAAAAAAAGAAGAAAAAAAATAAACACTATTATAAAAACACTTCGTTCAGTATCTAAAAAATGTGTAATTCCAAATAGTGTAAAATTTATTTGTATTGTATACAAAGAAGGTGATACATTTTTTTCATCTGTGGGAGGGAAGGGAAATTAGACGTATTAATATTATAAGCAAAAAATTTACATCAATTTCTTTTTTATGTTTTCGAAATTGTTTCCAAACGACTGTATTTGTGTGTGTGTGTGTGTGTGTGTTATACAAAATGTAATATAATGTATTTTATAAAATAATAAATTTTCTTCGCATTTAAACTGAGCTTGTGGTGGGGTTAGGGAGTTAATGATTTACTTTATAATACATATTTATTAAAATACTGATAAAAAAAATAAAATAAATTCATTTGATTTATACGTTGATCTAAATCTTGAACTCATACTTTATAGATACAAATATTATTATGTGTATGTAAAGTATGTAAAGTACAATTATTACTACACCTACCTCATATCTTGTTGCATCAGTTAAGAGTAACCCAAAAAGTATAAAAGTACAAGACTCAAATATTTAAACAACTTTTGATCAAAACTTTTATATTCCTTCGTGAGTTCGTCTTTCTGTTGGTAAAAAAAAAAAAAATTAAATTTTTATGAAAAACGTTTTATTAGTTTCTTTGTAAACCAATTTCAGTAGAATCAAGATAAACTCTTTATAATTGAAAAAGATGTTTCCATTGAGTTGCCTTTCTTTAAACACATAACGCATTTTATTACTTTGTTTTGCCCTTAAGGATTAAGGGATATAGAGTACTTTAAGAAGCATTACCCCGAATTGCCATGATCGTCATGTTACCCTTGTAATCGAATTCGATAAAATAATAATTGTATATATCGTTCTACGGTACTTACAGTGTTATCTAAAGTATAACTTAATTGATTTTGAAAGTGGCCTGGATCACTATAAGTTTGAAGCCAGTATCGTCGTATCCGAGAAATACGGCTTAGCTACTAGACTACAAAAACAGAGATGAAAACCATTGAAATAGTAGGCATTTAATATTATGATAACCGAAAATATTGAATTTTCAAAATCGAATAATTAGAAAACTATTGATCCTCGCGGATTTCAGTTCACACTATCGTACTCTGCTTTTAATTTGGATTATATTCAGTTAAAACGATTCATTTAATAAATAATATATAGAAAAATAACGAATTTTTGTTAAATTTGGATGAACTACTTACATAATATGATATACATTTCACACATAAGACCGTTTACTTTAGATTCTACCTTATATCACGCATTTTATAGCATTTTATCTTTAAGTCTTTTTTTCACTTGGCGTTTTTTTTACACGGAGTGATTTTGTTGGGTACATGATACGTGATGGAAACTAATTCAGAGATACCCTGAAATTGTCTCATATTACATTTACACTGTTTCTCGGGCTGCATCCGAACCAAAGTACTTTACAAATTGCGGTGTCTGACGGCTGTTGCGCGTATAATGTTATTATTAACACGCCACCCTCCCCGGGTGACACAAGACAACATAAACTCGGAAACTTTGTAAATTATAATACAACACGAGACACATCCGGGGTACATTGACAAGACATGACACATCACACTTACACTCCATTTTAGTGAAACAGATTCCTACGTCATCCCGATATTGGACGGAAATTCATATAATATTGCAAAATATATACCGGTAGCGTTGCATCATATTATGTGCACGATATTCATATGTGTAGGTAATATGCGTACGTTTTATTTTTACCGTGGAAATGATTTCATGATATGACATATTGAGATTTTTCAGGCGAAGCGACGTAAAAATGCTATTGTGTGCGTGTGAATATGTAAATTGGAAAAAAAATAAATAGAAATCGATGCAATGGCGTATAACAGTGGCGTACTATTTTCAAATTAGAATAAAATAATTAGAAAAACTATTGATGCACGTGCATTTTTTCTTCACGCCATCGTATTCAGCGTCGAAAAATACATTATCAGATGACGAAAAAACATTATCAACTTTCTTGATTAAACATATAATAGAAATATTCATAATATTTGTCCGTACTTTCTCTGATTTTTATTTCAAACCCGTGTAAAATGTTTAATTCTTTGTTTTCTCAAAATTTTATCACACTGAAATATTGACAATAAAATTCTTTATCTAGACACCAAGTTCCAAAAAAAAAATTTGATTTTCTTTTATGTACGTTTAGGTAAGTGTATAATTTAGATAAAACTAACAAATTTCGTCGAAATTCTAAATTCAAACGGTTATAGAGAAAAATAGAGAAAAAAACTTGACTTACGATTTTCAATATTTCTTCAGGTCAATTAGACATATATGTCAGTGAAATCATATTAAATTTTTAAGTCTTAATATCAAAAATGAAAAATTTAATTACATACAAACTAACAAAAAATGAAAAATTTTCAAAATGCTGTACTCAACTCAAAATTGATCAAATCTTTTTGAAATTATTATTAAATATTTTCTAGACCATTTTTAGTATTTAGTGAAAGTTTCAGGTCCCTAGCTGCATTATTTTAGAAGTTATCTTAAAAAGTAATTTTCAATTTTACGAAAATTCCGGGAATTGCATATTTTGCCATTTTTTTTTTTCAATTTTAGATAGATTTTCCTCGTTTTTGGAAGAAGTATTGAGAAATTAGAAAAATAACCTTTTTAAAGTACTTGGGTGTGATTCCTGTTCTATAGAGATACTGATCGAAACTTTTGAACAAATATTTCTATAAGAAAAAGTATTTCCAGAAACAGAAAAAAAAAAAATAAACATCATTGTAAAATCATAAGCGTCTTCACTCCATTCAGAATCTAAAATGTATTTTTTGTCAATAGAAAATACCTATAAATTAATTATATAATTAACTCAGCTTAAAATCATAATAACCTAACCCTTGGTAAGATATACTTCCGGTTTTGTCATAATTGAATTTTTTAGTCTTCAAAACTATTCAATCGTTTATTTTTTATTTAAAACATATTTAAATTAGGTACCTATAGTATGACATGTTGGTATTGCAATTTCTTTTGTAGAGCGTAAATATTGTTCTGGTAAAAATATTTTTTGTGCCATATTAAAGTTATATCGTTTTTTCTTTCTGGGATTTTGGTATTTTAATAACGCAACAAGTATAGGTGACCCGTTGCTTTGAAAGTAAAACGAAACTTTGACACCCATAAAAAGTGGGGAAATGAAAAGAGAAAAGATGTGGGAACACATGGCATAAAAATGCTTTTGATAAAAACAATATTAGTTGTTTGATCACAACTTCAAAAAGAACGGTGAAAAAAGCGTTCACGTTTCATCGATTATTAAAAGTTCTGAATAACACACACTTTCAAAAATCTGTAATTTATTAAAAAGTTAATAAAAATACTTTGGTCTCTTAATGTTTTATTTTATTTTTGAATGCAATTTTAAACACTGAATCATTATATGTCTGAAAAATATATTTCCACCCGAAAAACCATCAAAATTTTTATAGTTTTGTACGATGAATTGTTTTTGTTTTTGTTTTTTTTTTTTTGTGATACGCGTTTTAATAAACATTCTATGGAATATTTTTCGGATAATCATACATTATTATTCGAAGAGTATGTTCATTCAATCTTTCACTGTGTCATATTACATTTTTGGTAGTTTTTCCTAAATGTTAAATATATCGAAAAATGTCCTCTTAAAAGTACCACATAGAAGTAAATTGCAATTAAAAAGTAGTTGGTCGAAACATTTGGATACGTATTTCCATACGAAAAAGTGTTAACAAAAAAAAAATAAATAATAATAAAATAAACATCATTTTCAAAAAACAATCTTCTTTGCTTCACCCAGAATATTATATAATTCGTCAAATAGTTACAAAAATTAAAAAAAAAAATTAAAATAGCCGAATTACTTCGCATCATGGGTATTCTTCACTTCTTCTCGGATGAGATTTAGTGAGTGCGCTTTATTTTAAAGAAACGAATTTTGAAAAATGACCCCCTAAACGTATCACTTAGAGTAAAATTCTAGTTCAAAAAGTTGTTGGTCGAAAAACTATACGAAAACGCATACACAGGAATAAAAATAAAAGAAAAAAAGAAAAATTTATTTTTGTAATAACACCAGCTTTTACAATCATCTCAGAATCTTTTGTAATTTCCCAATGTAGTTATCATTTTTTCTAGCAAATAGTTTTATTTTACGCGAAATCCTTTCAAGTGGAATGAATTTTTCATCTCCTTTATAGTGCACGTAATCGTTCAGAGGGAAGCTGAAATAACAAAAAGCGAAAAAAAGAGATTGGCTTTATGTATTTTTAATATTTATACCGTTTTGGAGGGGATGTTATTAAACTCGGTCACCTATATACTGGGGTTGGTAAATCAATAATTCCTATAGCTATAACAATGTTACTTCACCCCTTATATTTGAAATTGCAGTGCAGATGACTCTTGTAATATAAAAAACGGCGATATTATTTCATAACGTTTGTAATTTATAGTTTTAAGTATTCAAAAGTATGAACGAGCTAATAAACAGGCGAAATTTGGAGAAGAGGGAGCTTGAGTGCGCTCACCATCACCAGTTTTAAAATAAGTACATGCCCGGAAAACTATGATGAGTGGTCATTTGTATACTCGTATAGATTTTGTTCTCTCAATGGTTTGAGTATAAATTTAGTTTGAAAATTAGAATTAAACTAAAAATACGTTTATTAAAATTTCATTTCACCGATATTGATTAAAACTTAGCTAAAATAGCAAAAATAGAACTAAAAAATCGGATATATTTCGCATATTTGGCACACTTCGCTCTTCGGGTCAGAGACCCTTGGTAGGTGTATAGAATATTAAAGAAACGATAAATCATTTCTTCAATAATATGATTCTGAACAAAGGAAGTTAATAATATAAAGAACAATAATGGTCGTCACTTTCAACACAATCACCAAGAGTATCTGACCCGAAGAGCAACGAATACCCGTGATGTGAAGTATGTTCGACTTCCTTATCTATTCTTTACTTATCTTTGATTTACTTTACTTTATTTTATTTTATTTTCATTTACATTTTTTTACCTAATACCTAAATAAGAAAAGAAAAAAATAAAGTGTGAAAAAAAAGTTGTCCAATATGTTTCTTATATTATTGTCTATTATTTGTTTAAATTTTCATAAAGTTTGGATTAAAAAAAAAAAAAATAGTTTTTGAGTCTTTTTTGTCAAATTTTGGATAGTTCTTCACAAACGTTGAGAAAACAATTGAGAATTTCAAAAAATGTCACCTTTAAAATACCATCTAGAGATAAATTCGGTTTTAAAAATTTGTTGATTGTGACTTTTGGACAAGTATTTCTATACAAAAAAGTATCTACAGAAAAAAAAAAACTTCATTGTAAAAACACTAACTTCTTCACTTCATTCAGAATCTAAAATAGCAAAAATAGAATTGAAAACTAAAAAATCCTAAAATATGCAATAATATGAAAAATAAAATTTTAAATTTTAATTCGTTAAACACGTAACAAATTTTTATCTGAATTTGCTCTTTTTTTTAAGCCATTTATAAGAAATATGCATATGCTATAAATTCACAATATTGATTGTAACTATCTTGTTATTTTCTTCTACCCTGTATCCTCTGTGTACAATATTATTTTTTAAATAGAATTAAGTCAAGCAAAAAATATTAATAATAATAAGCCAGTCGAATGGGGGTTGGTTTGAACCGAAAAAATCACCCTCTCTGCACACCACCAGTTTAAATTATTTTGAAATAAATTTTCGTGTGAAAATAAATCAGTTTAATATTGGTCATTAATAAACCTCCTTTCTTTGTGCGCAGAAACGTCAAGAAGCGTTGGTAACGAAAAAACTTTTTGATAAATGAAAGTGACAAATTTGCGTTTCCAGACATAAAACAAATTTGCAGAAAAAAAGCGCGTATCCAAATATTTATTGCTCATAAAACACTTCAGAGTTTATACCAGGAAAAAAGAACATTGTATCTTCAATTTTATACGAGGATTTCACTTGTGATTAATTTCCGGTCGTATTTTTCTCGTTATGTAATTGCACAGAGTTCAGCAACGCGCGCGAACAATCCTCTGCGGCAAATACATTTCGGCTTAGGGCCCCCCACCTAGAGGGACAAACGTATTTGTCAATGTTGTGCGATTAAAACCGATCGAAATTGATGCAAAAACGAAATTAATTAATTTGTTTGCAAGCCGCGCGTAAAGGATTACGCGCCATCGTAATATAACACCAATTAAGCGTAAAACAATAATAACGACGGACGTGTAATTTATGGTTCGTCAATAATAATCGCATTTAACGCATATATTTTGGTAATACATCAACGTGTAATAAAATAAAAAACGTACCGCACAAAACGTCGAAGCCGTCCCTAAATATTATTTAATATGTAATCGTTAAACGGGCGTATGGAACGAGTCTGAATCTCTAACAAATGGGGAATGGGGCCTTCAACCTGTCAATTTTTTCCATGAAAACGCACTGCCGCTAGTGATATGTCTACGATTTACAGGTATTCGTAATGGACAATGGTAATCTGTCCCACTCGCACGTAGTAAAAGTTATAGTGTTATATATGTTACGGCTAGAGTACGAAGTCGTGTAGTGTGTACACATTACCCAGATATTGTAAACCTCGTCCGTGTGAACGGTGTAGTGTGTTATGTATACATTATCTATTTTAACACGTAACTGGAACAGTGAAAAAATAGGTAGGTATAACGTTAGTGGTACATTGCTGTGTGACATACTGCTTCATTTGATGGCAACATTCGAACCGTTTTAAATCCGAGTACTTGAATAATTTTATTTTATAATTATAATATAAACAATCATTTTGAACTTTTTTTCTCCAAAAAAAAATATTATTTCGTATTATTTTAATGAATGTTTTGTAATTAAAAAAAAATATAACACAATTATTTGTCAATCCTTTATTTCATTCTAAGATTTTAGATTCTGAACAAAGTGAAGAAGCTAGTGTTTTTACAATGATGTTTATTTATTTATTTTTGTTTTTCTTTTTTTTTTCTGTTAACACTTTTTCGTATAGAAATACTTGTCCAAAAGTTTCGATCAATAACTTTTTGAAACCGGATTCGCCTCTAGATTGTACTTTAGAGAGGTTATTTTTTGAATTTCTCAATTCTTCAATTTTTTTTT
>JAIPRM010010517.1:0-13700 GCA_025469315.1 Stegophylla sp. TES_Ste_2020
ACTGAAGAAATGATTTATCGTTTCTTTAAAATATAATACGCCCGTCAAGAGAATACCACCTGTCGTGCGAAGTACACCCATCGTGCGAAGTACACCCATCGTGCGAAGTATGTCCGCTTTTTTTTAATAAAATTAATAAATTGAAATATTTTGAGAAATATTCTACATAAAAATGATATAACAGGTATTGTTTGATAATTATTTACTATTTTTAAAATTCTTCTGTCCATATCTATAAATTTTTTAAATTTTTTTGGTGGACTTTTACCAGCTTCAAGTTGGCTGAAAAATAGATCTCGTCCACCTTGTATTTTTCGCAAACAATTAATAAATAACCATAAGCTTGGATGCTGAACTCCCATTTCAGTGTTTAGTATACGTTTTATCGTTATTATTAAAACTATATAACAATTTATGAACAATTTATTTTTCATTTTAATTATACTCTTTTTATTTTTTTATTGTGTAATTAAAACATAAAAGTCATAAAACATAAAAAACATTTATTATTATTTATTATTGTTTTTACGTTCAAATGTCCATACGTCCAATCGGCCACGTCTAAATGTCCCTACGTCCAAATGTCCTAGATCCTCTCTTACCTTTCCTCACACTCAAATACACAATTTTATTATCATTAGTTTTAAACGATTTTATTTATTATTACAACAAGGTACTGCATACTGCTCATACAACCTAAAAAAAAAAAAAAATCAATTTTCAACATTTTCATCGTAATAATTTTAGATTTTAAGTGGAACGAAAAAGCTAGTGTTTTTACAAGGATATTTACTACTGTTTTTTTAATTTCTTTTCTGTAAACACATTTTCGTAGAGAAATACTTGAACAAAAGTTTCAATCAACAACTTATTGAATCACAATTCGCTTTTAGATGGTACTTTTAAACGTTATTTATCGAAATTTTCAATAATTTTCTTAAAATTTGGAAAAAAAACACCGAACATTTGACATTATAGACTCGGAAACTATCCTTTTTTAATCTAAACCTTACGAAAGTTTGAATATAGATAGACAATAAAATGAGAAATATTTTGGCATAAGAACATTTTTAAAATGTTAAAAATATAATTTTGATAATTTTTTTCAACACCTTTCTCATCAAAAAAAAATAAAAATATTTTTAAACTTATCTCAGTTAATAGTGAAATATAAAGTTCGCCGAGTAAAAATAGTTGTTTTTTGTAATATTAATGAAATTTATAATTTTTAAGTAAAATTGCTTTATATGAAGTGAAGATCCATTCAGAATCATTTTATTGCATACCTACAAGAGTATCCCAACCTGCAAGAAGTTAAGAATACTTCGAGGTGCGAAGTACATTCTTTTTTATTGTTATTGTCGTTATTGCTCAAAGAACGCGACGTCCGATAACCACCCGACTTAATCGCTAACACCCATACCTAAATATAATTTTTAACGAAATAGTCATCAGAGTTTCTCACAAACCCGTACAACTATAATATATGTGTGTTATATTTTTTATTCTTTACATGGATCTTTACATTTTTTTTTTTTTTTTTTTTTTTTTTTTTTAGTAATTATATAAGCAAATGAAAAAATAAAAAATAGCAGCATTGTAATATACTTGTGACAAATCAATATTCTTAATAATGTATAAACTAAAATAAAAAAATTTTGGGTGGGGCTATAGCCTCAAAGCCCCTCCCTTGGGTGCCAGGGAGTCTGGCCTTCATGTACCCCCCTGTAAATACGCCACTGTTTTATGTGTAATATAGTATAGGGAAGAGTGAATTTTGTATTGTAACCAGGGATTTAAAACGTTTTTTTAATTAGAATTTTTATTTTTGATAATAAAAAAATAAATAATCGTTTTTGTTTTTCATTAAAAAAACTTTATTGTTTTTTTCGTTTGTGTTTTTGTTTTTAAAAAAAGTTTTTAATTTTTTCGTTTGTGATATCATTTTTAAAAAAATCGTTTTTTGTTTTTTCGTTTTTGTTATCGTTATGAATAATCGTTTTTCGTTTATGTTATCGTTATTAAAAATTATTTTTCGTTTTTTCATTTGTTATTGTTAAAAAAAATATTACTATTTTTATTTTTGGTGCATTCTGAACATTTATATTTTCAATTGAAATATTGTAGGGATCTGCAATATTTTGAATAAAATTTTGTATAGGTATACAATAATATATGTATATAATTACCTAGTAATTTTTGGATGCATCAATTTATAAATGTACATTTTTTGTTCAGTAAGTTAGGTTAGGAGAAAAAAGTTATTGTAGAAGGTAGGTAAGTTTTTAGTTAGTTAGGTACTTACATTTGAATTTCTATAATATATTCCTTATTTATTAATAGTTTATGTTTAATGAGTTCTACATTCATATACCTACTAAACAACTATTTGTTTTGACTTTAGAATCTGGCAACTGCTTTGAAGTAAATTTATACCGAAAATGCATAGTAGATAGGTAACATATTATAATAATAAACACAAATAAAAAAAATACACTGATACATGGATATAACAAGTGCTAGAGAGCCTATATATTATACAGGCTCTCAAGTGCTATATTATGAGTAAAAACACTGATAATATAGATATAGATATTGTTTATGGGGGGTGCATAAAGACGTTTAAATTTAATATCTATTTTCGATTTTCATTTGTTTCGTGATAAATTTATATTTCATAGTTGTAAATAATATTTTAATAGTAAAATGTGTATATACAAGTGTGTGTGGGATATATAATACGCAGGGATATTACTCCAGCAGTGTACTATTAAAATAAATAAAACGAAGGAAAGTTTATTGATAAAGAATTATTAAACAGCACGATTATAATCGTGTAAAACAGCCTTCGTGTAAAATGTATAAAAATAAAAATAATAGTAATGTAATAATTTAATTTTATATAAATAATATATGGATTTATTTTGATTACGATTTTTCTATTGAACAGTTTTTCGTTTTAGTTTTCTTTGTAGTCAATATGCTTTTTTCATTTACGTTTTCATTTTGATTTCGTTATTGAAATTAAATCGTTTACGGATTTTTATTTTGATATCGTTTTTTAAAAATAACGTTTATGTTTTTCTTGGGTTTAACGTTATGATCATTATTTTCGTTTTTTAAAATCGTTCTTAATCCCTGATTGTAACCACATTTTTTAATCAAGTCAACACATTTGACATCACATCTGATTTAAAAAAAATGTATACCTTGTATGTTTGTTTAAATATTAAAATATTACTTGGTTTTAATGATGTTATGCGAAATTAACTTTAAAACATCATTCTATATTGATAATTAATATTACTTTTGGGTACAGGCACTTAAGTGATATGTTACAGTCTATAGGTTTATATAATTGATTTCGTGAGTTCATTCCTAAACATGAATATTCAAAGTAAGCACGTAGAATCAATATTAATTTACTTAACAAATAATTATTATCCTTGAACGTATGATACATAAATACATTTATAATCTAAATGTATATGAGTATAGACGTGTTTATTTATAATAATTACTAATACAGGTTGTACTATATTATATATTATATATTATATATAAAAAAAGATGTTTATAATTTATTAGTTTATTTTCAAGATATACTGCAAGAATTAAATTATGTATCTTTGAAAATATATTGAAAATATACTGTAAAGCACAATCCCTATGCACAATGATTGCACAAGGGTTGGTGATAAATAAATATAAATGATATAATAAATTAGTATATGGCCATTCCCTTTAGATATTTATCATATGAATTACCATCGCGTATCATTTGATATCATGTTGAGGAATATTGTACTAAAGTTAACATTGTTATCAATATGATTGTTTGGCATGAAAACTCAAGGTTAGATTTGATAGTGAATTTCATGATGACATGCCTCGTGTCTTAAATTTTCGGAGGCCCTTGTCGGAGATAGAGTGAAATTGCTTTTTATATTATTTATTCTACACTCTTTTTTTGTGCTTATTTTATTTTATTTTACATCAAAGATTTTAATACATACTATTTCGTTATGGTTTTGAACTTTATAATAGTTAACTTATATTTATAAATCTATAATATTTTATTTAAATAAATAGATTTTATTTATAATATTAATTTAATTAATTTATAATATTATAAATAATATTAGGTATAGTTACTAGTGTTACTTGTATAATTTTTAAATATTGCTATTCAATAGTAGTAGAATTGTAGGACTGTGAATTTTAATGTATTTGCATGTTTTTTTTTTGCTACATAATATAAGAAAATAGATTTGGCCACAGAGCTTAAGATTTTGAAAATTTCGTACTGCAAATTAATAATGTGAACACATTGACTCATAATTTTAGTGTTAGCCCACCTTCCACAAAGAAAGAAAAATTATTTTCTTACAATTTAAGGAACAAAATAAAATATATTTATTTTGTCTGTTTGGCCCTATAAAAGTTTATTTAATATACTATAGATTTACTTTTATTTTTAGATTTTGTACGAAATGAAGAAGCTAGTGTCTTGACAATGATATTTATTTATCATTTCCCCCCTTTTTTTATGTAAACGCTTTTTCGTATAGAAATGCTTGCACAAATGTCTCGATCAGCACAACTTTGTGAAACTGGATTTTTCTCTAATTGGTGCTTAAAAGAGGTCCTTTTTAAAATTTCTCAATTTCCCTTTTTTTTTCTTTGGGGGGGAGGTAGGGGGAAACTACCCAAAATTTGATAGAATAGAGTTGGAAACAATCATTTTTTGACTCAAACTTAATGAAACTCAAAACATAGATAGAATATATTATGAAAAATATTTTGGCATAAGCAGTTTTTGAAAATGAGAAAAATTTTTGAACATTTCTTTCTAACACTTTTTTTTCCATTGAATTTTTTTCCTTTTCTTTATTTGTTAGATAAAAAAAGGAAAGTAAAGTAAATTAAAGTATAGGAACGTAAAGTTAAGTAAATCAAAGAAAAGAGAATAAAGTGAAGTAAAGTAAAGTAAAGCGATAAGTAAATTATAGACAAGAATGCCTGACATACTTCGCATCACGGATATTCTTTACTCTTCTGATTAGATACTCTTGGTGAGTGTATTGAAAATGATGATTATTATATTTCTTTATATTATTAACTTCCTTCGGTCAGAATAGTCTTATTGAAAAAATTATTTAGCGTTTCTTTAAAATTCTACACATCCACCATGAGTATTTAACCCGAGTAGTGAAAAATATTCATGGTGTGAAGTATGTTCAGCTTTTTTCAAATTAAAACTTGTCATTTTGCATAATAATTCTTGTAATGAAGACCTTTTTTGTCTACACACTTTGGAAATTAAAACTTCACGCTTAGCTTTTCGTGCTGCATACTTTGTGCTCTAAAACACACTATTTTAGGCCCTGGATTTGGCCAAAATTTGTTTTGTGTTATTCACAAATCAAATGTGATATTTTGTTTTGCATATTTTATGGTTTAGGCCGTTTAGGGTATATAAATTTATGTACGAATGATTTTATTAAAATGATGAAGATAAAAAAGTGTACACTTCACACCTTGGAGTGTTTTTCGCACTTCGGGCGGGATACTCTTGGCGGGTTTATTGAATTTTAAAGAAACGATAAATTATTTCTTCAATAAAACGATTCTGAGCGGAGATTCATTTAATATTTAATAATCCTAATTTTCATGAGCAACATAAACATGAACAACTCGTTATTCTTGTAAATGATTAAATTTGTGTAAAAAGCTACTTAGTAATAAATACTAGTTTTCCAAGTAGTCGAAATGTGACCAGAATAACGAATTTATTAAGATTATTATTATTATTATTATTAAGATTTTCAGTACATTTTTGTGTAATTGTATACAATCTTAGCAGGTGCGTATACAGATTTTAATTTTGGGAGGAGCTGTTAAAATTAATATTGAAAAATATTGAATTTTCAAAATAGAATAATTAGAAGATTTTTGATGCACGTGGATTTTAATTCACACCATCGTATTCAGCGCTGAAAAATACATAAGATGGTGAAAAAATTACCTACCAACCTTTTAGGGTGTTAATGAGAAATACATCATATAATTTGTCCGTACTTTTTCCGATTTTATTTTGAATCAAACAATTGTAAAATTTTTAATTATTCGTCCGTAAAAAATTTATTGCACTTAAATATTTGGGATGAAATTTTCTTCATCAAACACTAAGTTTTATAAAAATCAGTTGAACCAATTGTCTTTTATGTACGTTTAAGTGTGTAATTTTAGGTAGATAAAACGAATTTCGTCAAAATTATAAATTCAAACAGATACAGAGAATAAAGTTGATTCACAATTTTCGAGATTTTTTTAAATCAATTAGACATTTTTGTGAATGAGGTCATATTTAAATGTCAAGTCTTCATATCAAAAATTAAAAAATTTATCACATTAAAACTAAAAAAAAAAACGAAAAATTTCCAATATTTTCAAAATGCTGTACTTAATCCGAAATTGATAAAATGTTTTTGAAATTTTTATGAAATGTTTTCGTAACCATTTTTAATAGTTAGTGAAAGTTTCAAGTTTTTAGCTAAATTTTTTTTTTGATGTTATGTTAAAAAAACAATTTTCAATTTTATGAAAATTTCGGTAATAGTATATTTTATCGTTTTTTGTCAATTTTTCGACAGATTTCCCTCGTTTTTCGTAGAAGTTTAGGGAAATTTAAAAAATTATGTCTTTATCATCTGGGTGTGATTTTAGGTAATTATCGATAAGCTCTTGAATAACCAAAGACACAGCATTTTATATTTCACCATATTTTATATTATTATTTTTTTTAAATATAGAACTCTTAAGTATCAAATTTTTGTTTTTATATTTGGCTATAATATTATAAATAAGTACCCATAAATACATAGGTAGCATTTAACTTAATCTACTAATTTGAAGTAATATCGTTAAAGATTGGTTTCATATCTCATTTAGTGTTGATATCAAGTAGGTAGTTTTGAACGATCAAATATTTTGTTATAATTTTTGTGGGTATTGGTTAAAGTAAAGCTCATAAAATAAAAAAGCCGATTGCACTTCTTAGCTTTAAAATTACATTTTGAACGGGATTAGAATACTTTTTGAAAGTGTTATCACAAGTGTCAAAATACTTTATTAGCATACGAGTACTTAGTTTATATGTAAAAATAAATTAAACAATAATTTAAGACAATTTGAATGTAGAAAAGAAACATCGTTATAAATTAAGATGATTTTGAGAATGAAACATATCTATAAAAATTATTATTTTATTGAATTCATTTTGTGAAGAATTCTAACTATTAAATGAAACTATTAATGCACAAACAAACCCACTATTTTATCAATACACTGTCCTTATAATCTATAAAATATCGATACAAAATAATTTTTTTATCATAAATCAACTAAGATTTTTATAACATAGAAAAAATTCTTTAAATACACACGCTACATGCAGTATAATATTATGTCTTAAATAATAATTTCCTTTAACCTCCCAATACTCAAAGAACGTAAAACAGATATATCTAATTAATTTTGCTTCGTAAATTTCTGATTTAATCATTCATTTTAAATTAAAAATAAAGAGATTGCGTAATTTAAAAAATTTTAAATCATTAAATAATTTGAAAAATGATATCTTTAATAGTGTAATATAATTGCGTATTATTTACAATTATACAAAATTTATATGTTTTTTTTTCGCAATTAATAAATACTTTTATAATCTGATAAAAGAAAATAAAATAATGTGATTAATTGAAGGTCAATTTACCTAGTAGTTATCAAATTTAACACTGAAATTATTGGTTTTTTTATATAGGTGAATACGCAATAATAATAATTAATAGTACTATTAATTTTAAATGAATGGTAAAATATAATAGAAAAATATAATAATTTTAAGGATTTGTGTTTTCTGTTAGGTAATTCAGTTTGATTAATAGTTTAATGAAAATTATCATCATTAGAAATTTTATTGTTATTAAATTGAACAATACATCAATGATAATAATATTAACGGCGTGGAAACAAAATATTTTTATGTTTTGTATTTTACATTTTAAATAATCTATCGAAAGAGGATAACACGGGTTTCTTTATCAGTTATCTGTGTATATATTTTATTAGTCTTCATATAAATGTTAACTTATTATTTCCCTAATATTTATTTTAAATTCGTCAGGTGCTAATATAATAGTAAGTTTTAGAGATTTAAATTCTTTGACATTTTAGGATAAATATATATTTATGTTTCAATAGTAAATTTAAGTAGAGGTTTCTTATGTCAAGTTAAATATAAATAAAATGTGTCTGTAGTATAACTAAAATAACTCAAATGGTGATATTGATTCTAATAATGTTATAAATATATTTGCAAGATAAATTCTTACCTAGAAAATGTTATTTTTTGCTATACGATTGTGTGTTTTAATTTAAATTATTTGTATATACACTATATTTTTAAAAATTGTTTGAATCTTCATTTTATTAAGTTGTATTGGTAATGAATGAATAATATATATGTATAATATTATTATATTTATTATTTACACATATAAATTTAAATATAATTCGATTTTCAAATATCAATAACAAAATAAATTGTGCGACTTAGTTTGTGTTGAAGTTTCTTCGTATTGATACGAATGTTACAAGAACAAACTTAAGCACTTCCTTCCTTCTCAAAAACTAGCCCACTGTTAGTGTATAATGTAAAGTACGCAATATTTGTTAATATTGAATTATTTATTTTGATTTGTTGACTGAAAGTGTTTGTTTCTTTATAAAACACGTGTACATTTATCCTGGTTATTAAACTTAATTTATACGAGAAAATCATTTTATTCTCGTTGTTTTAACACAGTAAAGCTTGTATCATTAATATCGTCTTTCTACGTCGAAAAATTTCAGCTATCGTGGAGAAATCTAGTCGATCAAGATACTCGTTGATTCGGTCGTTAAATAGAAACCAAATCGACCAGTTTTTATTTTATTTAATTTGGAGTGGATTGGAATAACGATACTTATTTTACAAAGAAGACGTGTTCGTTTCCAGAGAAAAAAAAAAGTTTATTGTGTACTCAAAATGGCGAGAAAGTTTTATATTGGTCAATCAAAACACTGGTTGTATACTTTGCAAAAGTTATTTTTCGGTTTCTACTAATGTTTGCTGTGGCGAAAGGGAAAACTTAGGACAAACGGTGAAGAATTTCGATAAACGTGAGATAGCACTGTAGGTCTCTAAGTAAACCGATTTTCACAATCCGCAATCGTTATTCGATCCTATTTTATCACTATGTTTAGTGGTGAAGCTTAAAAACAGTGTTCATTTTTCGAAAAGTCATTAGTGTATATGAATTGTAAGAAAATACGTCTCGCGTTCTGTCCTAAAATCTGCACGATCACATTTATAGGTATAAGTTGCCTGAAATTAAGCTACAGAAAATAATCATCGAAGTATTATTCTGGTAAATTAACCGCAAATATTTTGAGTGTTTGACGAATACCAGTAAAAACGGTCCAATGTTTGAAATTTCCGAAAACTTATAATTTAAATCGAACCCCAACACGATTTCTAAATGAAAAGTTATAAATTATTGCATGATATAACAAGGATGTTATTTTAATATTTTACGTAAAAACAATTTAAAACTATTCCAGGCCAACAACTTCCGCTAATAAATTAAGACTTTATTGAAATAATATTATAAACTAACTTCAAATGTTATATTATTTAATAATAAACAATAACACTTCTTTAAATCGTTGTAATTTAAAAAATTATGGACAAGAAAGTCGGACATACTTCGCACCACGGATATTCTTTGCTCCTCGGGTCAAATACTAGTGGTGGGTGCGTAGAATTAAAAAAAAACGATAAATCTTTTCTTCAATAAGATGGTTTTGAATGAAGAAAGTTAATAATTTTAAGAACAATATAATAGTCATCATTTTCAATACACCCACCAAGAGTATCAGACTTAAAGAACGAAGAATAACCGTGGTGCGAAGTATGTCCTGCTTTCTTGTTTATACTTTACTTCACTTTTTTGGAAAAACGATTTATTGAAAAAAAAAATGTCTAATTTTTTTTTTATACTTTCAAAATTTTCTTGCGCCAAAATATTTCTCATATTATTGTCCAACTATATTTAAATTTTCATAAAGTTTGGTTCAAAAAATGGTGGTTCCCAAGTTTCTTTTAGTCAAATTTTTGATAGTTTCTTTCCCCTCCCTCCTGAAAAAAAATTGAAGAATTGTTAAATTAAAAAAAAAAATGATCTTTTTAAAGTGCCAAGTAGATGCAAATCCAGTTTCAAAAAGTTTACTGATTGAAACTTTTGGACAAGTATATCCATACGAAAAATTGTTTACAGGAAAAAAAAAAAAAAATTATCATCATTGTAAAAATACTAAAATCACTTCGTTCAGAATCTAAAATTAAATTGACACTATTTTGTGAAAAGCACTTTGCCATTTTCGTGTAAAAAATTATTAAGTTTAAAAGAAAACTCATCTTTAGTTTTGAATGTTCTGATACAGTTTAATGTGGCCATGGTATATAAGGGAATTAAAAATATTCGCAGAACTTATTAATATTTTCTACTTATAATAATTGAATAGCCCACATAATAATTATAAATTATACATTAAGCTAGTATACCATAACTATATATTATATAGAGGTTATCAACTCTTTACGAAATTAAAAAAAGTTAAGTATAGAAAAAGTATAATATATTTGTTTTTTGAACAAAAATAACACTAAATCACAACAACATTTTTTAAGTAAGATTTGTCAGGATAGCCGAACAAACGATATGATTATACATAACAATTTTGAATCTTAGTTATTACCTTCATAGGCGATAGCTGACTAATATTATGTAAGCCTGTGTTGTTCATCAACTACAGTATATTATAACCATTTAACTAACTGTACTTGGTTTGTGTCTTAGAGTTGCAAAAATATTTTGGTTTTACACATTATACACGCTCAAATTTTGAATAAAGAATATCTGAATGTATAATATCTTTATAATCAAACATACTTTTCAACTGAACCTTCAAAAAAAAGAAAAACTAAAAACAAACAACTTAAAAACTACAGTGTGTTAAAAACTAAAATGTAATTTTATGAAAATGTAAATTAAAATAAAGGCATATTTTTTATAGTACTTACGCTTTTTGATGTCTGTATAATAAATGTATTGGCCTCCCCTCCTCAAAAAAAAAAAAGAAGAAAGTTTTTCAAGTTATTACCTCGTATACGAGGTATTATAATATGTACACATTTCCACTTGTAAGAGTTGCCAAGCTAAGTTCGGTTACAAACAGAAAATGTGAACATTTTTGGTATATTTATAATTTCAAACATAACTCATCCTTTTAAATGACATCTCAACTTTTATAGCTAAATTTTCGTTTACACTTGGCCGTTCTTTTACTCGGAATTAGTGGAGAGTTTTCGGTGGGATAGAATTTTTTTTTTTTTTTTTGTTTGCTTATTGTTGTAGTTTATATTTTATACCAACATAGTGTGTATCTGCATATTGTTTAATAGGTGTTACATCTATCTACAGTGGTGTGGTTAGAGCACAAACTGCGTAGGCACTGCTTACATTGCAACTCAGATTAAATTAGGCGTTCCGACTTAACAAACACTCGAAGAAACTACAACCGTTCTACTGCTTTTACCGTCGATGCAATTTATTCCTTATAAGTTAAAAACATACGAGAAGAAATTCAACGCTCTCGTCTGGTCACCTCGGTTTTTATTGGTATTTTTACCCACGTATCTACACCTTAAATCGATAAAATGAATATACCAAGTAGAAACAATAAAGTAAATTAAAGTAAATTCTAAATTTTTAACATCAATAATTTCAATTGAATATAGCAACAAGCATTCGAACTATCAATTTTAAAATGAAAAATGTTTTCTAATAAATAAGTTAATTAAAATATGATATAACTCTGTGGATATCATTACTATCAGTTTAAAAGGTATACCTACTATTGAATGAAATTTTTACCGAGGAGAGTAAATTTTTTATTTACAATTATTTATCTACTTGGTCGTTTAATCATTGATTTTATAGTGCTGTTGACGATTCTTGTTGTCTTACTTGGTTGTATATTATTTGTTAATTTTTAAAATGTGTAAAAATACTGTTTCACAGATTTCATACTCTGAATTTTAAGAAAAACTACTAAGTAATCTATAAAAGACTGTAACTCTGGTTCTAGTAGACCTAGAGACTTCTATCAGCAGTCAAAATTTGACATTTAATGTGTATTTGTCTATTTGTCTACTTTCATAATCTTTAGTTATAAAACAGCTCAGAATCCTTAATATAGTTAGAGTAGAGTTATAATATCTGAGTATGTTGGCTTACTTGAGAAGAAAAATACTCGATATTTAGAGAGTCGTACGAGGTAATTAGAGGCTTTTCTAAGAAAATGTCTTAATAGATATTGTTATTTATATTTAGAAATACCTCCAGTTAAATTTTTGAGTCATTAAATTATTTGAGAAACTGCAGGAGTCATCACTTTAAAAAATTTAAAAATGTGTGATTTGACAATTTTCAAACGTCTGTTATTCATACCCACTCAAGTTGGTGTACAAAAATTTCATAAGAAACAAAGTTAAAATTTTTGCCAAGACCATTCAAACTAACTTGGTGTCGTTTTGGCTGCCCCTTAAAAATGGTCATATTTTGATAGATTTTACTTTCAGATAATATTTTACCTCAAACACCTCTGGTAAAAGTTGATATTTTGAAATTTAGCCTAATGGTAAAAGAGGTATATATATATATATATATATATATATATAGTATAGGTCGAAAATAGGTAAAAAAGGGCCTATTTTAGGCTTTTGGTCGGGGAAAATGCACCCGAAAGGCTAAAATTTTACTCAATAACTTCTAAAATTTAGGATTTTTTAACATAAAATGCTAAAATTTGAGCAAAATCCGTGACCCTGCCGACAGAATTTATGTCAAGGTAAAAAAATTATACTCATATATATTTATATTGTATGAGAGTTTACAGCTATTTCAAATTTTTATTTGATTATTCTTTTGAGTAGCAGTGGCGGATATTCAAAAATTTACTGGGGAGAGGAGTGGGGTTTGAATAAAATTACGAATTTTAATGGTATTATTTTTATTAATATAAAAAACAAGTTTTAACTGTATTAATTAATATACTGTACATAATTTTTACAGCAGGGAATTACCATTACAGCAGGCGACTTAATCAAACTATAAAATTAAAATTGTTGAATAATGAAAAATAATAATTCAACATTCATTATTATTATTTCAGTACTTATTTTGAAACATAGAAAAATAATGTATACAGATATTGTGTGTATCACTGCATATAATAAAATATAAATATCGGCGTCTGGGAGGGGTCTAGACTCCCTGGAACCTCCCGTAAATCCGCCACTTTTGAGTAAGAACAGTTTCATAAAATCTTTCTGTTTATTTTGTCATTTAAATAGTACATTGTACGTCATGTCTTTTTTCGGTTTTCCTTTATTTTCCTAAACAAAAAGAAAAAAGCCGGACATACTTCGCACGATGGGTGTACTTCGCACGACGGGTGGTATTCTCTTGACGGGCGTATTAAATTTTAAAGAAACGATAAATCATTTCTTCAGTAAAACGATTCTGAACAAA
>JAIPRM010010518.1:0-13700 GCA_025469315.1 Stegophylla sp. TES_Ste_2020
AATTTTCATATATATTTCGGATAAAAAAATTATGGTTTCCGATTCGTTTTTGTCAAATTTTGAGTAGTTTTTTCCGAAAAAAAAAAAAAAAATTTAAGAATTGAGAAATTCAAAAAATGACCTCTCTAAAGTACAATCTAGAGCCAAATCCGGTTTCAAAAAGTTAAAAAATAAACATCATTGTAAAAACACTAGCTTCTTCACACCGTTCAGAATCTAAAACGTTTAAATGGATTATTATTTGTGTATTATTCAAAAGTATCACGAATTCACGTAAAGTCCCCCGGCAATGTGTAGAACAAGGGTTCTCAAACTTTTGACGTTCCCACTACTATAAAATTGAATTTTAATAAGTTATTATTAAACACATCACGATTCATGACTTTAATTATTATTAATGTTGGATATTGATACGAACGAAATAGTTTATTCTTCAGATAATTGAAAATAGTATACGTATTGTTAATTGTTACGCAATATTATGACCGATAGCGGCATACCTACTTACAAAAAACAATATAATATATAGATAACCATAAACAACATTATGTTTTTTCGGTGAAATGTGAATATTTTCACGCCTCCCCTGAAATCTTGAGACGCCTCCCAAGTTGAGAACCCTTGGTGCAGAAAGACCGGAGATTTACTATATTGCCTGTAACGTAATATATATATATGTGTATATATATACTTACGAGTAATAATGACACGCTTTGTGCTTTGAAGACGCCCGAGTAGAGGTACACATTTTTTTTTTGTCATCCCCTGAACGCTATATTTTCCGATGTCATCAAGACGTGTGTGTGTGTGTGTGTAATTTTTTTCTCTCTCTTTTTTTTTCTATTTCCCGTTCGACATCCGCTAGACAAATACACGTCGACAAACATGAAATTCCGTTGGAGAGACGATCCGCTGAGTTTTCCGAGCGACTTCGGCGACGGGTTCCGATTGCCTCGTTACGTCGTATCGTTTGTCACTGACAATCGCTCGAACGTGATTTATTACGGCGACGGTATGTTTGAAATTTGTTAACGCACACGTGCCGGGTGCAAGTACGTACTACACTCGCTTATTATTATATCCGGGCGGCGTCCGGGAACAGAGCCTCCCCCCACCCCACCACCCCGCCACCAGATTATTAACCTTTCTGCGAAAAGGAGTCCCCCCGGGACGGCCGGTAATTGGGGGCCACTCACTGAAAGTCATATAAATTTCTTTATACCTACCTATTAAAAAAAATAATACATTTTCGGTGTTCCAGCCCGGGGTATTTTATTAATAATAATTATTATTATTGACCGTGTGTGTATATTTTTTGTGTATTTTAATTTTTATAATAATTGGAACCGTTTGATCTTTACTGACAACAGGTGTGCCAGTAGTGATAGATAGTCTCATCGTGAGAGGCGTATCCCCAGATGAGGGGCTGAGGGGGTTGCAGCCCCGCCCGAAATTGTTTTATTTATAATCTAACCTTCAGTGTTACAGAGTCTAAATAATCTAAGCTGGTTTTGTATTATAATACAGTCATTATCCGGTAACGAATAACTAGAGATCATTGACTAGAAGGTTTGGATATTTACGCAATAAAAAAAAGAACTAAGTATGATATGTACTTATGTACTAAAAAATAGCTAAATATGCAAAAAAAAACATGCATTCAAACGTTTATATTTTAATTATCTAATTGTAAGCTTTTTAATTATTTGAGTTTTTTGTGCCTTGTACCTTTTACTACCCTATTAAGTCAAATTTGTAAGAGGAATAAAATAAAATTGTAGTTATTATTTAATTTTATAATAAATAAGACGTATATGGTGCGTAGGTACTAATTTAAAAAAAAATTTTTGGGGGGAGGGAGGGGTACACGATTTTATGGGCTTTCTTCTAATTTCTAAAAATTAATGAAATCAAAGAGGAATATGGAATTTTGTCACAGCTCAGCCCCTCCCAAAAAAATATCCTGGATACGCCACTGGTCTCATGTCTCAATTTGTTCAATAATTATAAACTGTGTTTATTTTTCAATCGACTACGACCTGAAGTATTTTTTATTATACATCTATGTCTATATTATTTTCTATTTTAGAAATATGTGGCCCAGTTATTTGCAGGTACCCTTTATTAAACCAGTGGTTCTCAACGGGGGCAATATCGCCCCCCTCCCCCCAGTGGGTGGTGAAGGGTGGTTCAGAGGGGGCGGCGAATATGTTTTTGGCGGCGATAGGGGGGGGAGGGTGGTGTGCATTATATTTATTTACATTGAAGCCGAAAATTTTAAAGAAAAATAAAAACTGAAATACAGATACTCCGGTGAAACTCATGGCTTATATTCTGTAATTGTATTTTTAGATTCTGAACGAAGTGAAGAAGCTAGTGTTTTTACAATGATGTTTATTTTTTTTTTTTTCTGTGTACAACTATTCGTATGGAAACACTTGTCCAAAAGTTTCCATCAGTAACTTTTTGAAACCGGATTTGCCTCTAGATGGTACTTTAAAGAGGTCATTTTTTGAATTTCTCAATTCAAAAAATTTTTTTTTGGAAAAACTACCTAAATTTTGACAAAAACCATCATTTTTCGATCCGAACTATATGAAAATTCAAAAATAGATAGAAAATCATATGAGAAAGATTTTGGTGCAAGAAAATTTTGAAAATGTGAAAAAAAAATTTTGAACATTCTTTTTTTTCATTTATTTTTTATATTGTTAACTTCTTTCGTTCAAAATCGTTTTATTGAAGAAATGATTAATCGTTTCTCTAAAATTCAATTCACCCGTTAAGGGAATCCCTCCCGACGTGCGAAGTACGCACTATTTTTTTTTTTTTTTTCGAATGGGGGCGTTGAAAAATATTTTGCTCTCCAAGAGTGACTTTAAAAAGGTTGAGAATCCCTGCAGTTTAAACATTTCATATTTTTCTTGTTGCTCAATACCTGGGAGTCATTGAACGTGTAAGTATTTTTTTTAGTGCGACCCTTACTTACAGCGCGCAGGTAAAACTTAACCTCAAAAACCGTCTATATTTACTACGAAACCGTGTGAATAACACGAAACTAGAAAGTTTTTAATTTAAAAACAAATTTTAATAACACAATATTATTATTACGGTGAAACACGCTCAGATTCGCATGCATGCGTGGAATATATTATTATAATAATATTATACGGTGGCCTGCAAGTCGCGATAATAAAACGATCACGACGCGCGTTACTAATAATTAATGGATCGATTAGACGCGACTATTATTTATCCTTAGGCTAGGATCAAATTAATATTTGCCATAATATTATGTAATAGTACAACGACAATATTATTATTATTATTATTATTATAAGGGGGGGGGGGCGGATTTCAATGCAAAATGCATTTTTTTTTCCCTAAATCCTTACACAATGCTCAGTTTGGAAAAAATGTATTTCAAGTGGTGTGTAGATTCATATAGTTAAATTTTAATTTTTTGTCTTATTTACTCCTTTCGTGCATTTTTGGTCATTTTCACCACTTTCAATGATATTTTAATTTCATATGTTTTTCAAAAATTTAACATTTTCGGAAAGAATTAAAAAAAAAATAAATAAATTAGAGTATTCAATATTTTTCTTTAATTTAATTATTGACAACTATACATTTAATCTCGTTTGTATGAAGTTTTTCGATTTATAAACAAATATTTTAGCTGATAACACCGGAGAACAATTTTTTTTTTTTAATTTTGACTAATACTATTTTTGATTTACTGGTTTAAAATTAATTTCCAATTTGACGCGACCATACGAGTAATACGAGGAACAGCTGGAAATCATCGATTAAATATTATTATTTAAATTGAAATTAAATAAAAAAAAATTTAAGTGCATTTTTTGTAATCATTTTTCACGTTTTCAGTACATTTTTTTTTACGTCATTAATTACATTTTTTCTGTGGCATTTTTAGAGGTATTTTTTAGGGCATTAAAATCCACGCCCTAATTATTATACATTATACTGGCGCGACGGATATAGTTGGAGATCTTTGGAGCGCGCACGCGATTGCGCACCTTCGACGCCGGCGTTTTTAAACCGAAATCGTCTAACGAATAAAAATAAAAAAAAATAAAAATAAAACGTTTACACCTGCACACAAGGGCGGTTATCGATTCCCCGCACCGAGGACCCGCGACTATAGTATACGTCCTCACCAAATTATATACACCGCATACACTTTGTAAATGCTGACGAATCGACCCCTTCTGTACAGTGGCGCGCCCAAGGGGGGGGGGTTATATCCCTACCGAAATTTTTTTATTTTTAGTATTACACGTGTATTTATTGTATTAATGTGTGTAAGCTAATCTGTTTTCAGAACATTTTTTCATAATTTAATGTGCCTTTACACATTATCCTTTTTACCCCACCCAACTCTCCAATTTCAATTTTGTTTTTATTCTAAGTTATAATTTTTTGTTTTGTTTTTTTTTTTTTGATTCTGAAAACAACAGTATATAAATCGTTTAGTGCGGTAGTCATACATATAAAATGGTATCTAATTTGAAAAAAAAAAAAATATGAAAATTGATTTTTCTTTAAAACATTTTTTATCCCAAGTTAGGTGGTTTTTATGTCGAATTGAAGAATATTTTTTGATTTACGAAGCGTTATTAAGCTGTACGAACTCATTTTACTTTAGTTTTACTGTAATTATGAGAGAAACCGTTTTCGAAGCATATAAAGAACAAATGATTTCTTCTAATTTTATATCGTTTTGAAATTTCGATTTACCTTGGGTTCTAAAAAATTTGTAATTTTTTTGGTAAGTGGTAAATAAATTCGTTCTATTTTACTAAAAATATACCGTTTTATTTCAGAGGTTAACCTAGCCGTCGCAGTGGTTTAGCAATCCAACAGCTGATAGTCCATAATTGTATAAAGTGGTCGATTCAAACATTTTTCAATAACCCTCCCCGAAAAAATATCCTGTTTGCGCCACTGACTGTAAAGTAATGGTTATTACCGCGGCGAATGCCCCAAAAAAAAACTCTCGCGAGTTACCCGAACGCGGACCGCGTGCATAAAGGAAAACTTTGCGCCGGGTGTGATCCCTTTCAGGAACAGAGGTTCCCAAACCCATTTTGGTAATTTTTTTCAATTTCGGCATCCCACGACAATAACCGAATTTTCTTTTTTTTTTTTTTAATAAAAAAAAGCACTCTGTAGCATAAATTTTTATCGAATAATTTGTGCAACTGTTTTAAATAACTCTTATTATCACATTTATTTATTACAAAAAACGTGTGATAAATATTTCAAATTATATAAGTATATAACTACGATTAAATGAATATTACAAAAAAAAAAAAAAAAAAAAGATTATATTTTATAAAAAGTCAAATAATATACTTCACACCATGCGGATTCTTCATTCAAAAAAAAAAATGTCTTCCCCATAAATATTTTTCATAATATTGTCTGCAGTCTATATTTCATTTTATATAAAGTTTCAATTGCGTTTTTGTCTAATTTGAAATCGTTTTTCTCAAATTTTGAATCACTATTGAGAATTTTTTTTATTAATTTTATTAACTTCTTCACTCCGCTCAGAAACTAAAATTTAACGCGACTCACCAAAAATTTAATCACGACCCACAGTTTGGGAATCTCTGCTTTAGAACATATAATAACGTTGTTAAACTCGTCGAATAATAATAAAAAAAAAACCGGACATACTTCGCACGATGGGTGTACTTCGCACGACGGGTGGTATTCTCTTGACGGGCGTATTAAATTTTTAAAGAAACGATAAATAATTTCTTCAGTAAAACGATTCTGAACGAAGAAAGTTAATAATATGAGAAAAAAAAAATGTTGGAAAAATGTCCAAAATTTTTTTTCACATTTTCAAAATTTTCTTACGCCAAAATCTTTTTTATAGGATTTTCTATCTATGTTTAAATTTTCATAAAATTCTGAACAAAAAATGATGGTTTTCGCGTCGTTTTTGTCAAGTTTTGGGTAGTTTTTTCCAAAAAAAAACATTGAAGAATTGAGAAATTCAAAAAATGACCTCTCTAAAGTACAATCTAGAGGCGAATCGGGTTGCAAAAAGTTATTGATCGAAACTTTTGGACAAGTATTTCTATACGAAAAGTTGTACACGGAAAAAAAATAAATAAACATCGTTGTAAAAACACTAGCTTCTTCACTTCGTTCAGAATCTAAAACGGTAAACGCAATATATTTTCATTTTATGAATACACCGACTGGTGATGTGCATAATAATATATTATTATTATTATTATTATTATTATTGTCACACAAAAGGAAACCATTCCACGGCCAGGCTGGTGATCACGTTGAGCCGCGAGCTCAGGAGCCACCTGTTGGAGAGCTACTTGCCGAGCACGTTGTTCGTCGTCATGTCGTGGGGCAGTTTCGTGGTCATGCCCGAAGTCGTGCCCGGCAGAATGGTCTTACTGGTCACCACACTTCTGTCACTGGTCACCATGTTCGATACCATCAGGTAAATAATATTATTGTTACTGTTATTATTATTATTATTATTATTATTATCAATAACAATGGCTAAGTGTGAGTAAACCCGATTGCAAGACGAATAATCAACAGTAAATACGTAGAAGAGAGGTTATTAGGCGAAATGATGAAAGTAGAAAACCACAGCTTTAAAAAAAATGCCACACTCTAATTATTTACGATCAATATTAGCTAATGAGACAATAATATAAAAACAAAAATTTATACTAGATTAAAAAAAAAAAACGGGAATAACTGTTATTATCGGTTAGGAAAAATGCTGAGCGATAAAGCTGTTTCGAAAAATCTTAAAGTACAGATATATATTATATTATGACGTTGATACGCCCAGTGGGCTCAGAGACTTGGGCTCTAAGGAAAGCGGAGCAAATGAGGTTAGAGGTTTTCGAAAGAAAAATTCTGAGAAGGATGCATGTGGACCATGCAGGGATGATCGAACCTGGGAATGGAGGAAACGACATAACCAAGGACTCGAGAATTTTTTTCAACACAAAGGAAATCTCAGTCTGAAGAGGAAACAGGGATCAATAATAAGAACCGTAATCGAAAACAATCCAGCGGGAAAACGACCCTTAGGTAGACCTCACTTAAGATGAAAAGATCGTGTTATTGAAGATGTGAGAAGAATAAAAGCTGGTTCACAATGGAGGGAAGCAGCAGAGGATAGAAATAGATGGAGGCGTATGTACTTGGAGGGCTAGTCTTAAAGGCCGCTACCCCGAAAGAGAGAAAAAAATGTCCACCACTTATATTGTTCACCCCCTAATCAAATGCACATTATTCGATCGACAAGCTTGATCTCTAAATTCTAAAAGACATAAGTATTTACATTTATATCAAATTCATCATTTTAATGATATTAAATTTTATAATTAATTTTCCAAATTCAAATGAGGGTAGATACTGTCTCGCGCTTCGCCACCGATTATTAAATAATTAATACAGTAAGTATACAACTACTGTGCTTACATAGGCATATGCCAACGTGATTAATATAAAATAATTGAGAATAATATAATATTATAAACATATATAATAATTATTATAATATGCACGTGTATATGTAATGTTCCTAGAATAGATTCTTCCTGGTAAAATAATATAATCAGTTTAGAAAATATCCCAAAAATACAACAGGTCGACAATAACCTCGTGTTTGTGACTATCTATTTTCCGTTTTGCGAATGCGGGACTTTAAAGAGTACTTATGTACTTCATTTAATATTGACTTTACTACGTTCAAAAGTAAATGCAACATATTATGATTTATCATCCCCCTAAACCCCTATTTTAATATGCCACTTGATATTTTTAAATTTTTTGACGCTGACGTCCAATATTTTCGAAAATCGTACAACATAACAAATCAGACGTTTAAACGTATAGAAAATCTCATGGAAATACTCATTTTCTACTAGAACCACAATTTTAGAAAACCCAATTTATTTCAAAATACTGTATTATTCCCTCGCGTACGTTATATTTTAGAATATGGTTCAATTATAATATGGAATCCTTATCAAATCGCTTTGGTAAAAAAAATAGAACGCATTCAAAAACGAATTTTTTTTTTCAAATTTTTATCGTAATAATTAAATAACTTACATGAAATAATTAAATAATTTGGTTGCAATAAAATATCTGTTTCCTTTAAGCGCAATGCTTGAGTTACATTTAAATAATATGATACAATTAAAATTGTACACAACAAACTGAATAATATAAGCTTACAATATAATAGATTTATTTAGAAAAATGATTTATAAACGACATCAAGACGTATTACAAATTCCAAAGAACGTTATTAAAACGACATAAAATTTATATTTACATGCAAATTTCTTAATCTGTTAACGAAAATAGCCATAACCGAATTTGTTTTTTATCACTCATAGTTCTAATATTCTAAATAGAATAAAATAAATGAGCCTATTTCTCAATTAGCAACTAATTATCATTATGGTATTGAAACCCTTGAAAAGAGAAGGAGAATTAATGATGTGTATTAGTTCTGTAAATTGCTTGATTCCTAAATTGATTTTCCACAATTTTCTAAGTCAAATGTACCTCTAAATGTCCCCCTAGTAATTATTACTCGTGTAGTCGTTTTACATTTCTAAAAACTATTGTCAATCCGATGGTAATATACTGCCACAGTTACACTAACCATCAACAACAATGATAGGTAAACTGTTATTTTCATTTTTCAGTATTTTCTACGTTCGTGCAACTTAAGTTTAATATTATAAAACATAATGCCCAAGCCGCCCTAATAGTAAGCCAATTTACATAATGTTTATAAAACACTAATATTCAATGACATTTTTCGGATTTTAACTTTCATTTAGAATTCTATGAAATATTAAATCTGTACATAATATATTATTTATTCAGCTTTTTTATCGCACTCGTGGAAGGACAAAATATTAATTTCCATAATTTCTATATTCAAGTAAAAAAAAAAAAAAAAAAAAAATACATAATATTACATTTATTCGGAATCGCACGCTAAGTCAAAGGTTTTCCAAAACGATATCATGTTTTTTTTTTTTTTCCAAGAGGGTGTGTATTGCGCATTTCAAATTATTAAACCGACCCAGTTTTAATACGAATTGTATGCGTTTAAAAAACCACATAGCTTTTACGCACAAAAAAAAAAAAATAGCATGCAATCTAGTGAGTTCTTTGTCGTCTTATAATAATATTTAATTGAAATTTCGTTATTCGTATTTTAGTTACGAACGCAGCAAACCCCTGTGGACTCAATAATCTATAGGGAAATAAACTATTATAAATTTACATCATTTATATATATATATATATTTATTTGTAATATTTTTAGCGTAAAATACATTAAATGTATTTTAAATAAAACAATGAACTGAAATAGCCAAAACTACAGATTTATTTTGATAAATGTCGATTTTTTTAGCATACACGGCGCTTTTGTCTACAAGTGGAACACTGTAAAAAAGTTAGTCATTTCGAATAAAAATTTTAATAATAATTATAAAACGTAAATATTATTATTAGAAATGTAAAAAGTCCTCGTGTCCGTGCACATACATATTTTAATCCCTAAACCTAAATGCTGCGTTATAAATAGTGCACGACCTATCCCTCTAGTAACTAACCTAACCTAACCTATATCGTTGTAGTCATTTTTTTTTTTTTTTGTAAAAGTTATAAAACCATTCTTACGCGTAGGTTAAATTACAAAATTAATACGACAGTCAACGTGTAGATTCACATAAAAATATTGTGCACAAAATCTATTTAAAATTGTCAAATTTTATTAAAAACTAAACACTCAAAACGAGTGCACTGCAGTGGGCCAAGTACACCGATATTTTGAAAATCCGATATACGATGTGACAAAAGATTTAAGCCTTTTTTGGAGAATTAAAGAGAGATTTTTCTTATACTTTTTACAATTATAACGAATTTGATTTCAATTAAAATTGAACTACCTAGAAGATTAATATTAAAACTATACTTTTGAGGTATAAAATGTTTTTGATTTTGCTTGACGATGATATAATTTAGGAAATTTGATTAAAATTATAATATGTACTCAAGGGTAGATACTTCAATTCGGTTTTAACACACAAAAATATTAATCTAACACAAGTTTGCGCGAATCGGACAATCGATAAAACGATTCCGAGCGGATCTCAAGTTCATAAACGATAATAACTGTCAATTTATTATGTTTAACAATATTGTTATTTAATAAATGACATGTTATTCAATAAAATAACGAAATTAATTCATTTTCGCGTGATTCACTGATCTTACATGTTACGCTGACATACACGTATATTGAACTTAAATGTTCAACTAAAAATAATTTTGTCACATACGTATACAACATTTTTTCGAAAAACTAAAATTGATTTTCCTCACACCTGACGAATATTCCACAAAATAATTTCAGATAACAATAAAACTGGCGTTCCGAAACTTGGCATAAGTGAGAATTTATTCTCCCTCGTGACCAATGCGGTGCAATATCGTGAAGATGCGTGTGGGCGGGCGCCACCTCTCGATATTATTTTCTCGATACGACGAAATCAATTATGTAAACATTTATGATATCGAACAAACAATGAATATAGTAGGTACATATTATATCGAAATCAAAAAGGCTTTTTTTTTTTTTTTTTCAATCGAATTATTTACATAATTTGTTTTTTCCAGCCCGATTCACGATGAAACGAATTATAATATAATACTGTTGCGTTTCTGTGGCAAAGAAGCGCGCGCGCGGCCCGCGATATGTACAAGATAAAATTATTATAATAATTCAATTTATTTTCCACATACCTCTTTATAATATTAATACATATATTATGCAGTGTACAAAGTATACAATCACTTATTATTATAGTTATAAGAAACGGTAAATGTTTTTCGGTCGCCATACGTGTGTGTGTGTGTGTGTGTATTATCTGTATATGTGTGTGTGTGTGTTTGTGTGTGTGTTTATTTACTTTTATACCGGTGGCGGCGCGGCCTACAGTGAATTCCACACCCGCGGATTTCAAAAAGTACAAGCAACGCAACGTAAATACAAAAAGCACACACGCTAAACCTCCGCCCGTGTTGTGATAATCCTTTTTGACTAATATTATGTATAAGAATCCCTAAAAGAGAATACAGTAATTTATTTCTCAATTTTTATTTTTTATTTATTATGTTTTTTTGGATTCTGAACGAAGTGTTTTTACAATGATGTTTATTATTTTATTTTTATTTTTTCTGTGCACAACTTTTCGTATAGAAATACTTGTCCAAAAGTTTCGATCAATAACTTTTTGAAATCCGATTCACGTTTAGATTGTACTTTAAAGAGGTCATTTTTTGAATTTCTCAATTCTTCGTTGTTTTTTTTTTTTTGGAAAAAATTACCCAAAATTTGACAAAAACGACTCGAAAACGCATCATTTTTTTGATCAGAATTTTATGAAAATTTAAACATAGATAGGTTAGGTTAGGTTAACCTATAAAAAGATTTTGGCGCAAGAAAATTTTGAAAATGTGAAAAAAAACTTTGGACATTTTTCGAACATTTTTTTTTTTTTCTTATATTATTAACTTCCTTCGTTCAGAATCGTTTTATTGAAGAAATGATTTATCGTTTCTTTAAAATTCAATACGCCCGTCAAGCGAGAATCCCACCCGTCGTGCGAAGTATGTCCGGCTGTTTTTAAATTTTTCTCTTTAACTTCGAAAGGTATAGAGTTGATTGATTATCACTAGGATCCGGAATTAAAAACGTTTTTATAATATTACATTCTATGTATAGTAAAATAAAGTAGGGCTAAATAAATAGTTCGTTGCGAGTTCCATAATAAGAAAAGCACAATAATTCAAAAAGACTTAAAATTAAAAAAAAAAAAAAAAAAGAAAAAAAGAGACGTTAGGAGTTAATTATTGTTCAAAAGTTAAAAATCAAGAAAGTGTTCATTCTGTGACAACTGAAGTTGGCGAGTAATTTTAATTGTTTGTTGTCGTTTGTTATAACAATAATTTAATAATTATTGCGACCAAATTTTCGCTGATCCCTTTGTAAGTACACACACGTTGTGCACTTACAAAAAAATTATGCCAAAGTTCATTAGGTAACGGGTTTATAGGTCAATATTCTGTACTTAATTATGATCTGAAAGCCTCAGAGCAATCCACTATAATAGAAGGCATCGTGCGTGCCCGTACTTATTATTATTATTATTATTATTATTATTTTTAAAGCGACTCGCTAATAAATGTTATAGTTTTCGCGTGGCGTACGATTTTCGAATGCTGCCGACCGGAAAAAAAAATATATATATATATATACGTATATATAAATAAAAAGCAATTTATTCTGGGCACGTACTTACATAATAATAATAATAACAATGTCATACATAAAAACCCGACGTCATATACACATATACATATTATTCATTATACTCATAACGGAATATAATAAGTATAATATTTAAGTAAAATAAAAATCACCCGCGCGTTTAAAAACGTACCTATACCCGTGTAGTATTTTACGTCCTTATAAATTATTTAGTACGCTTTTAACAACAAACATTTGATGGGAAAAACGTCATAATAACATATATAGCGCACTCGTAAATTTTTTTTGTCATTATTATTCGTTTGGCGCACCTCTTTCGCGTCGGTTCATCACCCGGCGGCACTCTGTTTTTTTCTACCGCTTTGGGCGACTATAATGTATTATATTCAGGGCCGGATTTAGGGCGGGGCCCATGGGGCCCCCACAAAATTAAATACATGTGGGGCCCCCACAAAATAAGTGCGTTCGCAATGAGGTAGTAAATTTCGTTGCAAGTTTTTAAAACACCCTTTTTTTGGAAAATAATTTCACTTATTATATTTACCAAAGATCTAACATACATTTTAATGCGCCGTCCGGTTAATTAAGTAATATTATAATTATTACTTTTGAACATTTATTGATAAAAAAAAGTTTTATTTACCGATGAAAATACTGTCCGGTTTATAATAAAAATATTTATTTTTTTTTTATTTGTTCCTATCTGTATTTTTTCCATCTATAATAGTGTATAACGAAAAATTCAAATTTTAAGTGCATTAGAAATAGAAAGTTTGTCAGGTAAGCAAATATAAAATTTTTTTTCTTATACTGTTGTATAATAGAGTGCCCTGGGGCCCCACAACCCTAAATCCGGCCCTGATTATATTACACGACTAGCTTAGACGAAGTGAAGTATAGGACACCAGTTTTGACAACTTGTTGATCCAGCCCCAACGGCCCAAAATAGACAACAGCCTATTTCCATTTGCTTATGATTAGGGCCCCGGATTTCAATGCAAAATGCATATTTTTTCGGATGATCTAAGGAAGTGCTTTCCAACTACAAAATTTGTTTCACATGACAGAGACCTCAAAACTGAAACTTTTATTTTGCATATTTCGACATTTCTTCATTTTTAGGGCATATTTCAGCATTTTTCAGTCTTTTTAATTCATATTTGAACAGTTATCCTTCAATTTTAATTTTAATATCTGTACATTATATATAAGTCATTAATTTACATTTAGCTAATTAAAAATATTATCATCCATGTTTTTAGATTCTGAACAAAGTGAAGAAGCTAGTGTTTTTACAATGATGTTTATTTTT
>JAIPRM010010519.1:0-13699 GCA_025469315.1 Stegophylla sp. TES_Ste_2020
TGGGTATGATTCCGGTTCTATAGAGATATTGATCGAAACTTTTGGTCCAGTATTTCTATACGAAAAAGTGTTTACAGAAAGAGAAAAAAGAAAAATAAAAAAAAAAAAAAAATAAAATAAACATCATTGTAAAATCATAAGCTTCTTCACTTCGTTCAGAATCTAAAAAAAAAAAATTAAAAAAAAATACTTACATAAAACAAGTAAAGACTGATTATCGGCGTATAGTTTTATGAATTAGCTTATAATATTTTCTTATAATGTAGGTACAATTTGTCAAAAAACTTTTTTTTTTTTTACTCAATACATTTTTGATAAAATGGAATCAAGGAGAAATATTTATTTAAATTACTACACGACAGCAACTGAATCTGAATGAGATGGTTACTGACTACTCTTGTCCAAATTTGCTAAAAATTATAAAAACATCTTTATTTATTATAAAAATTTTTTATGCACCACTTTAAACGCTACTTTCCAAATAATATGTCACGTTACATTTGGACAAGTTGTATATAGAAGCTGATTTATTAATATTTTAATTGTGATTTCAATAGTGGCCGACATTAAATTAATCATAAATTACGAATAGTTTAAGATATGGCTTTTAATTTATAAATGTACAGCTAAAATTTTAAAAGCAAATTATATATTTTTTATGTAGTTATACTAAATGTAGGTATAGTCGTTGTAATAGTATTGTATTGAAAAAATTTGTTTTAAATATTTTTTTTTTTTTTATTTTATCTTAATAAATCTAACGGAAGTATGTATCAAATAATACAAAAAAATGAAGGATTATTGAAAATAAAAAATATACGCTATTTTTAAGGTGTGTCAATCTTGTTTTTACGGTTTTATTTCCATATAGTATTACGTGTTTGATAAATTAAAATATATTTGGTTTTTTTCTAGCTTAGTATGATATTTTTATTTTTTATTTTTTGGGAGGGGGGAGACAAATATGATGGAATGTTGCTCTCTTGAATTTTTTGTTAGTCCGTCGTGTGTTTTATAATATAATAAACAATTAAATATTACACACATGTAAAATACAATATTCGTAGTATTAATAATTATACACATCGATTTCGAAATAATTTTTACCAGGTTGTTGTTACCTTATACAGATAAAAAATTATTTTTCATAACTTACAACCACTAAATAGAAACAAAATGGAATTATTAGCATAACGTTTATTTTCAATATTAAATTAATTGCTCCATGTCGATTTTATCGAAATTGGTAGACGTATACAGAATATATTTTATTCATTGCCCGCAATAACTTATTAGTTATAACCACGGCATTGACGGGCCTTTGTTGCCATTATGCGGTATCTCCTCGAGGAATTTTAAATAATCTGACGGCAGATTACTTTCCTTCGCACCGATTAATATAGTTCTCAAATACGCTATGGACGGCCTTCTCTCCTGTGACAATGGTATTTTTTTCTTTGGCTGATCAACGAGTTTGTAACAACGGCACGTCACGTTTTTGCCGTCAGGTATTGCGACAATAGGTTCAAACGGTTCATATACATTGTTGTGAACGCCTTCTTGCTCATCAAGACTGGCCATATCACTAACGTCCAGTTCCCATAAAGCTCCCCAGACGTGGTTTTCAACGTCTGGTACTATTGTAGACGGAGATCCGTTCCACGTTTTAGAAAATCTATTAAAATCCAAACGGTATTCCTATGCAAAACATAAAAAAATATATATCAAAATACCTCAGGAACGTGTTTAAATTAATTTCGTTACAATTGCATACATTCAATTTACCGATTCCGATTCTTATGGCCGACGGGTTCTTTATGTGAATTCGTTGTTTGAGTAAGTTACTTCCGTACGCAAAGTACACAAACTTGCTCATTGTTGCTGGCGGCGTCGTCGGTTGATTAAAAAAAACAAAATAACAAAACAACAAAACTCCACTGATACTCAACAACGACATGTAGACATAGTGTACTCTATACTACTGCACGGCGATAGTAGTAGACACTTAATAATGTTGCTTGAGAAAACGTGAGATTAATTAATGTACACTGGCATTACCGATTTCAGCGTTATCAACGAATCGCCATGGAAATGCAACTCAGCACTTAATCGCGTCATGTCGCAACGTAGATAGTAATAATAATTATGTAATATGAGTAATCTGTAACAGCTGCTGCGGTGCGTAAAACATTTAAACGATTGTGATTTAGATCTTAAACTACGTAATATGATTATGGTTGTCGGAGTCCCGATATATTCCGTTTTTTGTTTTAACTGTCAGCTGTCAAACGGTCTCTTTGACCGTTTTTAGTACAACAAAATGTTTTATTTTTCAAAATATTTTCGGTGTTCGTTCGTTTTTGGTTTTTATTGAATACAAACTATTATGCAAATAATATAGTATTTAAAATAATATCGTTTTAAATTTTAAGTGGAGCGAAAAAGCTAGTGTTTTTGCATTGATGTTTATTTATGGCCTAATTGTTAATACATAAAAAAAAAATTTAAATTTCTTTTCGTTATTATGTTACACAATTTTTAATTTATTATTTTAAGGTTTAGAAATATTTGTATACACACTTACATGTCAGGATTTTTTTTGTTTCACTTGTTTAATACGTTCTTAACCTAACCTAACCTAGGTACGTGCGCCGTGCGGTGTTGAAGTCTAATGGTATTCTACTACATAATATTTGAATGGGAGAGCGGATTTGACCTTGGTCGTTTAATTATTGCTCGCACTAGGTTTTTGGTCCAAATATATTAATATTTGCTGATGAACGCATTAAATACTTTTAATGGATTTTACACGGGCAGCGCGGGGTTGGAACTCATATTTTTTACTAACAAATGTACGTATACACATATATTATAGTATAATAATTATACTCATTGTAGATCGACCGCGTTAACGATCAAAACGTTTAACACGATGACAAGTCGCACATGGATTGTATACCAGTTACAGACGCACACACGCGCTATAATTCGATAAATATTTAAGTTTGCTAAGAACTACTCATTATTAAGGATAGTTTTTAAGAAACTGTTTCGCTCAAATATTGATATACTCATATTAATACTCATGGCATTTATAATTTAAAGAAATCTCATGCTAAAGAATTACTAACAAATTTATACTTCTATAAACTTGAAAGTGTCAGTTTCAACCATAATTATTCTACCCATAATACAAAATACAATATATTTAAAATAAATAAATATAATACTGAATTTGGTAAAAAAGATCCATTCAATTAAGGTATACATTTTAATGACTATGATCAATACAAAAAGTATGTTAAGTTTAAGATAAAAACTAATTTGTAAATAATTATAATATTATATCAATCGCATTATTTTTCGACATTTCTTTTATATCTATTATTTTATATTATTATTATTACTTATTATAATTAAGTTATTTGAAAATAAGGATAAATTAATGTTATTAATTTTATTTGTTTAATATTACCTCTAAAATAAGAACTGTTGTCTCCTTGACAAGTCTAGGCTTTCGGAGACAATCATTTATCATTTGTATAATCTATTTGGATTTAAATTTTATTTGTATAATTTCCTCACAAATTGAAAAATGAATAAAATATTATTATTATTATTATGTGTAATACTCACGCGAAGTCGGACACAGATGTGAGTAGTATATATTATTGTATTCTGTACGATAACCGTAATATTATGTGTATTAATAAAAAAAAAAAATAAAAAATAAAAATAAAAATGCATAAAATATAAGGCAGTATTTTACATCTTGTTGATTTTTATCGGATCACGCTCTGGTCGTAGTAGATCACATAAATGTATGAAAGCGTTGGGAATTTTGATATCTTTATATTATAATAATAATATGCATGTACCATATGCATATGGCCGGAGTACAAATTAATGTAATCCACCGCAGATGATGGGATCTACTCGGATCTCTTCCGGATTCCTCGGAAGTTAGTCACACGAGCAGATAGAGAACGCCAGGCGTATATTATATATTATTGGTGGGAATCTTTTACGTTTTCACCAGTGATTTTCCTACACCGCCGCGAATCCATTTTACCACATAACACTGACTAGTGATTTTATAACGTGCACATTATACCTCCATAATTTGTGTCACAATAATTGCCGTGTGGTTATGTGCAGCGGAGTAACCGGATGTGAACTTCCCGTCATGGCCAGCGCCGAATTTGAGTCATACGTAATCTGTCTGAAACAAATTTGATTTTATCTCGGTTTAAGATTTTTTGTGCCATGTAATAATATGACGCACTGTGGTGGATATAAATTGGTTATAAACGATGTAATGAACACGATATTTTTCGAAACTTGACGCATATATTTTGATGCGTCAAAAGCGAAAACTAAAATTAGGCCACACTAGCTTCTTTGTTCCACTTAGAGTTTAAAATAAACATAAAACGTATGAAAATTTAATACGAGAAAAAATGTAAAAAATCTCAAAAAAAAAAAGCAAAAAGCAAAGAATAAAAAAAAAAATGCACTTTGCATTTGGGGTTTTCTCTGCTCCTCGATTGGGATTCTCTACTTATTGTATTGAATTTTAATCAAAAAAAAAAAATTAATAAAGGATAAATCATTTGTTTAATAAGATGATTCAGAGCGGAGCTTTAGTTTATACAAGACAATCTTTTTTTAAAAATTATAAAGTTTGTTTTAATAGCGAACAAAATTTATATTTTACTTGGTCAAGTTTATATTTTACCATTAATTGAGTAAAGCAAAAAAATTAATTTTGATGTTAGAAAAAAAAGTGTTAGAAAAAAAATATCCAAAATTTTATTTTCACACTTTCAAAATTTTCTTGTGCTAAAATATTTCTTAAATTATTGTCTATCTATATTTAAATTTTCATAAAGTTTGGATTAAAAAAAGATATAGTTTTTGAGTTTTTTTTTTTGTTAAATTTTGGTGAGTTTCTCTCAAATATTTAGAAAACTATTAAGAATTTTCTATACGAAAACATAATGTACATATAAAAAAATAAAGAAAAACATCATTTGTAAAAACACTAGCTTCTTTGCTCCTCATAGAATCTAAGACGTGATAAGTACAACAAAAAATAGTTAATTTGTTCTTTGTTAATTTTTATTCTGGTATATAAATATTAATAAAAGTATTCTAGAACATATACACACTACTCCCTAGTTATTACTGTCTACTGCGAGTGCTGAAAATGGTATAACAGTATAAAGCGTTATAGTAAAGCAAATTTTATGAATGAACGCGACTGGATCGTAATGACGTGATGACGTATAAGAACGGCCGTGAATAGTGAATGTCTACACGGACACTATGACGCATGAGAGATCATTTCATTGTACTACGTACACGAGGTATACGATTGAATTGCAAAAATATATATATTATTGTTTGCATATTATACAACGCAGTGACGTATTGTGAGACGGAATTTCCTTCAACTCGATGGATCTCGAAACACTTTGTGTTTTTTGTCAAACAATTTATTCTGTTCAGGTCCGTGCACTTAGGGGGGGGGGAATTTCGGGGGTTCGAATCCCTCCGGTGGGTTTTTTATTGACGCACGTCTCGCACTTTATTTTTAGACCATAGAACACTAACTGTAATGTAATATTTTAAGAACAGTAGTAAATTCCGGGTGCAACGTCATTGACAATAATACAATTAATGAGATGATGGTTAATACACAAATCAATCATATTCGATATTTTATAATGTTGTGCACTTGAAAATTGTGTGTGTAAGCATTCCAGCGTATGTGCGCACGTGGATGTGTGTGAGGTAATAAATATCCTTATTTAAACGAAAAAAAAAAGACAATATAAAATCTATTTTTATAAATTCATAAATCGTCATTTTTTCTGTAATTAATGTAATTGGCATTTTGGTGTTTAATGGGAATATTGGGTTTCGAGATATTTATAGATTTGATTTTATATTTCAATAATGAAAATAAATATTTCAATAAAAATGGTTTTCCAGTCTTTTTTGTCAAATTTTGGGTAGTTTTTCCCTGAAAAAAAAATTGAGAAATTGAGAAATTCGAAAAATGACTCCTTTAACGGCTCTAATACTATAGTATTATTTTTCTGATGTCAATAAAATGCGTTTTAAATATATTGAAAAATATGTGAAATATGCACTCATATCAAAAAAAGAGCTTATAATATGAAAATATTCAAAATAAAAAAAAAAAATTGCATTAAACTCCTAGCGTTATGAAACAAATTTCCATATAACTTAGCTACGATTCGAATGATTATTGAAGAAAACATGTCGACTTCAACTACAGGTCCCTCCTAGTCCTAATGATGACTCTATCGCGAGATCGCCGCGTACATTACTTACAATTATTATTTTTTTTAATAATTTTGGAAATAATTGCAGATGACAAAAAAATCGTTTGCAGATCACTTACGACACGCCGCAATGAACCAAGCCAAATTATTTCGTGTAGATCGTGCGCGTTTTCACGGATCACGGACATTTTTTCGAGGATCGCTTGCGACGCACCGGTACCGCGAATATTTCGAATACTTTTACTGGAATACTTTACACGGGGACATGCACTCTCTGCACGTCGCACGGGTCCGCGTCGCACGTGCGTTTATCGCAGCCGCGTGTACCGCGTTGCGGCGCGCAGACACACCGCAGCACGACGGGGTTAGTCAGTGATGGTCGGAGTCTCGGAATCGGGATGCGTCATCCGCCGCCGATCGGATACCACCGATGCGGCACAAAACGCACGCGTTACTATACGCGAGAGTGTACGAAAAACCCCGTGATTCAGTTTCCGTCTTAACGCCATCGCGTTCGTACACCTGAAACCCGACTATTTTCTCATTACCTATTATTATTATTGTCACTGTCGTTCGTCCTTGCGCCGGTTCGCGCGTTTTTCTAATTTTGTCTTGTCCGGTACAGTGCACGCGTATCCGGGCACATCCGGACCTCTAGGACTTCATCCCTAGTCGTCGTCCCGGGGTTTTCGGTCCAGCTGACAGCATCCGCGACGGATGTGCCACAGAGAAATATCGTCGTTTTCCGCGGACGGGTCGTGCAGTGCGCCGGGTACGTATTATATTACATAATATATACATATAACGATTGATATTAGTGTCGTATCAAGCTAGGATTAACGGGGGGAGGGGGGGAGGGCACGATCCCGGGGCACATGCCTTTCTGTCGAATATATCTTTTAACACGTCCATTTAGAAAAAAATATTCCGAAATTTTCAAAATGCTGTACTTAACTCGAAATTGATCAAATCCTTTCGAAAATTTTATGAAATGTTCTCGTGACTATTTTTAATAGTTGGTGTAAGTTTCAAGTCTCTAGCTGCGTTATTTTAGAAATTATGATAAAAAGTAATTTTTAATTTTACGGAAATTCTGGTAAATGCATATTTTGCCATTTTTTTGTCAATTTTTCGACAGATTTTCCCCATTTTTGGAAAAAGTATTGAGAAATTTAAAAAAACCACTTAAGTACCATCTGAGTATGATTCTGGTTCTATAGAGATACTGATCGAAACTTTTGGATAAGTATTTCTATACGAAAAAGTGTTTCCAAAAAGAGAGAGAGAAAAGAATAATAAACAACATTGTAAAATCATAAGCTTTTTCACTTCGTTCAGAATCTAAAATATTCGATAACGATTTCAAAAAAGTTTATTCATTATGAAAATAGGAGGTCTGAACTACATTGCTCTTGATACCTAATTATTGATATACGGTGTTATTGACTTATTCGAATTTCTCGAGAGATAATTTATCTGACATTTCAAAAGCCAGATTGTAACATGGGTATTCTCGTTTATAGATACCATTATTTCTCCACAAGTGTCCTGCCCATTATATTCGTTTTCTTTACAATACAACAAAAACATTTTTTAAGTTCACTAAATGGTCATAATTTTGATAAATTTAATCAGGTAATATTTTCATACTGATATCTTATTTAAATTACCCGACATTCTCATAGAAAACTCATTTAACATGGTTTTTAAAATTTTCCAGGGGAGAGACATGTTCCTCCCTTCCCCGCTTTCTACCTAATTGGCACCCATGGAAATGATATATCCTTGCATCTGTCAACGAGCATGATTACTCTTGTGCCAACGTTCATGAACACGAGTTTTTTTCAGTTGCTTTTGAATTGTGACGAGTTGACCGCTGTGCCGTTGTGCAGACATGCGGCGTGAGGCTGACGGTAGCAACAGGTGATGTCCGACACCGAGGACCAGCCCACAACGTCCGAAGATCAAAGCGCTGCTGAAGTCATTCTACCGAACGGTAGGTTCTTAACTATCCGAGTGGTGTCTTACTGAGTGATTAGGATTTTTAAAATTGTTAATTGTAGGTGATCGTATTATTTCCGAGTTTTTAGCTCCAAACACCTGTATTAAACACGAGCGAAATAGCAAATTTATACTTTTTAATTTAGTTTTAGATTCTGAGCGAAGCGAAGAAACTAGAGTTTTTACAAGCCTGTTTATTAATTTAAATTTTTGTTTTTTTTCCGTGTGCACGTTTTTGCATGGAAAAACTTATCCAAAAGTTTCGACCAGATATTTATTGAATCAGAATTTGCCTTTAGTTGATACATAAGAAAGGTCATTTTTCAAATTCTCAACAGTTTTTCTTAGGTTTGAGGAAAACTGCTCAACATTTGACAAGCACGCATTTAAAACTTTATTTTTCAGTTCAAACATTATGAGAATTTAAATATGGATAGACAGTAATCGGAAAAAGTAAAGTGAAGTAAAGTAAAAACAAGAAAGCTGAACATACTTCACACCATGGATATTCTTTGCTCTTTAGGTCATATACTCTTGGAGGGTGTGTAGAATTTTAAAGAAACGATAAATTATTTCTTCAATAAGATAATTCTGAACGAAGGAAGTTAATAATATAAAGAACCTTTCTAAAATCTTATATAATTATAAATACCTTATATAATATATACTAATAACCTCTCTAAAGTGCCAACTAAAGGCAAATCTGATTTGAAAAATTGGTGTTTAAGACTTTTGAACAAGTATTTCCATACGAGAAAGTGTTTATAGAAAAAAAATGTATAAAATTCATTGTAAAAACACTAGCTTCTTCGTTCAGTAGGTATCTAAAAACAATTTAGTTGGTAAATATGGTATAATGTGCAATGTGAGATTTAACATCTTGTTTGTGTAATCAATGATTTTTATAGTTGTTAGCAAAACTTTTCAGTATAAAATAAATAATTTTAAAAATAAACGTTTTCATAAATTAACTTAAACGAGTAAATATTATTTTAATATTTTTGTTAAATTATAAAAATTACAACTGATCTCATGACTTTTTTCAAATAATCTGTATGTAGATCCGTTAGACTGGACAAACGAACACGTAGCAGCATGGTTGAAATGGTGTGGAAAACAATTGGAACTATGGCCGATTCCTAGATCAGAAGATTTCCCAAACACGGGAAAAGAACTGTGTTCATTGAACAGGTCAGAGTTTGATCGTCGATCACGAAACAGACGATGTGGAAGACTTTTACTACTACATTTGTCATTACTTCGACAATCGGTCACTGGAGCGCCGCCTAGTCCCAGCCTCACATCAGCTGAAGACGGTAAGTGGGTGGGAATATTTTTAATAATTAATGTAATGTTATTATTAGTGTTTCAAATTGTATATTGAAAAACTAATTGAAAATACAAATCGGATAAGAATGAATCAGTTGTAGAGAATGTCTCGGGATAAGTCCAAATATGTCATGTATGGTCGAAATAAACTATCCAATTTTTTGACATGTAACACGGGTCGGATTGGATAACCATGGCGTACCGTGATTTTAAATTTTATGCGATTCGATTAATATAAACCGAGATTTTGTCACCGATTCATTTATTGTGACCCGTTTAGTTTGTACGGTTACATAATCAGATGCGTAATGGTAAATAATGACTTGCCAGTATCCCATTATTTTTTTAAATAAATTTATAAAAAAAACTTTTTTTCTCCCAGCTCAAAATCTATATTCTTTAACGGCTTCTTAAATTGTATTATTAGATATCACATACCAACTAATGTTCTTTGCATGATTATTTTATATTAATATAAAAACCTTTTTAAACATTTTATTTTCAGTGAATATTTTTGTATGTTCATAATTATTATCGAATAATAGATTTTGTTTTCGAATGTCAAAGTATTCTAAATAATTCTGCATGAGATTTGTATACTATTACGTTATAATGTTTTCCCATAAGAACAAGTGTACAGTGACATGGCGTATTCGGTTCAAGAGTTATTTTAGTTACTATAATAATATTATACTCGTGTTATTATTACATCTCTGAATAGTTGTAAACGCATAACTAATATAACATACAATTGTCAGTAGATAATATATTTGACTAAAAAAATATACTGTATGACATAGATACATAAGATTTTATAAGCATTTGCTCTTTTAGATTCTGAACGAAGTGAAGAAACTTATGTTTTTACAATGATGTTTATTTATTTTTTTTTATTTTTTTTTCTGTAAACATTTTTTCGTATAGAAATACTTGTCTAAAATGATGTATACATAAATTAATTTTTTTCCACCCTTTTTTTCCCATAACATTTTTGCCTTCCTATTTTCAGTTAATGGTGGGATATAAAAGTATAATTGTCTTATATAAACTGATAGCTATACTCAGAAACGTTTTATTGAAAAAATTATTTATCATTTCTTTAAAATTTAACACATCCACCAAGTCCCACACTAAGATTAAAGAATACACATGGTGCGAAGTATATCCGGCTTCTCATTTTTTTAAACACTGAAAATTATAGTATGAAAAACTACATTTTGAAACTCATAAATGTTGAAACATAAAATCGAACAAATCAACCATCATAAAATTAATTTAAAAAAAAATTTTGCTATTTGTATTGATGAAAAAATACTTCTGATTTAACAGAGTTATAATTATTAACAAATTTTTATATTATTATTAATACTGTATAATATCATCTATGCATAGTTAACACAAGATAATTAATTAATTTTGTGTTGATATTACAATTTTATACCAATCAATTTCATGATTTTTTATAAATATATTTAATATTGTATTCTGCATATACACAGTATATAATATTATTGTGAGAGTACCTACTAATATCTACTTTTAAAGTATAGTTAAATTAATTTAACGACGATTCATTGTAAAATTAATGATAAATATCTTGGAACAATTAATCGCTTCAATTCCTTTTTTTTTGTGGACGATTTACGCTAATAGATAGTTATAGCGTTTTATCCCTGTTCTTTTTTCTTTAGAAAACGTCATCGTTGTTGACAAGCTTAGTAGAAATAGGGATAAAACCGTACTGGGTCTAGAGCGTAATATATCATGGAGGGACACAGGTAATCCCCTTTAGGGCATGCTGTCGCTTAACCTCGGCCATTATTGCTTCTCGACATTTGACTTTTAGATTGCTAGCTTTTTTTTTTTTTTTATCCCTATACCTCCTCCCGATTTTATTATTGTCAGGATATCCTAGACATGATTTATGCAACAGTCACCCTGAAATAAAAGAGTGCTGCGAAACAGTTTACTTTTATTTCTCCAGACTCGGATGCAGACCGTGTAGTCTAAAGTCAATATGCTAAACTGCTAAACCCTAATGATGAAATCGTACTACTGTAATAATGTAATTTGATGCAATTATTTCATACTTTAGAAGAACGTTTAAAAACTAGGGTTAATGCAATAAGGGTTTAATTTGCCGTGGGGTGTTATAATCAATAATAATAATAATTATTATTTTTTTGTTTTTTTTTTTTTATGGGGCTTTGTGTAACATTCGGAACAATAGATTATAACAGAAATATTGTTAGTGTGAAAACTATTTTAAATGATGTTTTAAATTTTATTTTTTACTACTCAGTCTTTATAAATTATAATTCATATTATAAAACATTTTATAAAAAATTGTACATAATTATTATATTATTTATTACCATATTTTGTGTGTTCCGTGATGTAGTATAAAGAACTTTGTGTTGTACATTACTTTTCTTAAATAATAGATGAATTGTTAAAAGTTATAAAAAAAAAAAAATAATAAACGAGTTAGTTTTTACCAAGATCGTTAAGCATTTGTCAAATTTACAAATAAATTTATGCAATATTGTTGTGCACATTTTTATACAGGTATTTTGTGTTCAATTTTTAATATTCCGTTATTGTATTTTAACATATTGTATTATTAATGACAAATTTAGTAAAATAAATATTTTAGTTTTACCTATTATTTTGTATCATTAGTCCGTACGTCATTAGTAAAGTCATAAGTGTTAATGCATTTTTTATTTTTACTTTTACTACAAATAATATGTTATATTGAAAAGTATTTTTGGAGCGATTGTTTATTAATCTAATCTGGTAGTTTATTTGAACACTTTCTATGACATATTGAATCTTTACAGTTTATAACAATGTTTTTTATTAATTTATAAAATGTAATGTTTTCATTAGAGAATTATGGTTTGATAATAAAGTAAAAATAATTTTACCAGCAAAACGTTATAATTTTGAAATCATTATTTGTTTAATAACTGTCAATAATCAATCAATATTTCATTACGTTTTTCAATTAAATTGTGAACAATTTGATTGGTTTTATTTCAGATTCTGAGTGAACAAAAGAAGTTAGTATTTTTACAATGTATAATTTTATTTATTTATTTTTCTTATGCATATTCAATATATTAATATTCGAACATTTCAGATTTAATTAATAATAGAACTCGAGATTTATTGAGGTATATGAAAATATATCACTGGTGGGGAATGGAATAGAAGAATAAAAATAAACGTAAGTGGTAAAAAAGAAAGGAATGAAAGAGGAGAGGTAAAAAAAAGTATAAAAAGATTTGTGTAAGGGTTTGTGGTTCTGAAAAATGTCTCATTGGTCGGTCGAAATACAGGCATAAGTTTCCTGCAATTGAATAGCAAAAAGTAATATTTATGTAAATATGACACTCAAAATTTGAATATTGTTTATAATATTTCACCTAGTATATATAGTTTATTACACTATACAGTTTTACAATATCACTATGACATTATAATATTATGGTAAATTTATAAATTCTGATATTTTTTGAAACTAATATTACCGAATAGTATGATGTGATTTGTAACATGACAAATACATTAGTATTAGAAAAAAAAAATTCTCCAGAAAAAATGTAAAGTTACGAATTAGTTAGGGTTTTCGTGGATTAATAATTTACCTTCACATTTGTCTAATGGATCGATGTCTTTAGTTTTACGCAGACATTTTCAATACATTAATGTTATTTTTCGAAACGTCTACCAAGAACAGATTCGCCCCAAAGGGGGTGGCGAAGGGGGCTATAGCCCTCCTCCATGGCAATTTTCGCAACATAAAAACTATCTTTTGTTAACAAAATTCGCATCATTTCAATTTATTCCGTAAGCAAAGACAAATTTTTATTGTTGTTTGTCTATAATTAAATTTGGCTGTTTAACATGCAAAAAAAAAAAAAAAAAGTGAGATATTTCCGAAATTTTCAAAATGCTGTACTTAACTCAAAATTGATCAAATCTTTTTGAAATTTTTATGACATATTTTCGTATATATTTTTAGTGGTTGGTGAAAATTTCAAGTCTCT
>JAIPRM010010520.1:0-13699 GCA_025469315.1 Stegophylla sp. TES_Ste_2020
ATTAAACTAAACTTTTGTACAATAATTACTAAATTAAAAGTTGTACACCTAAAAAAAAAAAAAAAATAAAAAAAATAAATAAAAATAAACATCATTGTAAAAACACTAGCTTCTTCACTTCATTCAGAATCTAAAACTAATACAACCAATAAATTGAAAAAAAAAACATTATTTCCAAACAAAATCTAAAAATGTCTATTCGTATGAAATAAACATATATTTTTACAATACGATTAACATATTATTATAGTTACATTAATAGTATAGTTATATTATAAATGCAAATAGATAATAATTAATACAGATAAATTAGTAATAATCAAGGGCGTAGCCAGGATTTTTACTAGGGGGGGCACGTAAGCATAAAATTTAAAATATTAAACATATTAAAAACATGCGCTTTTGATCAGGGAGTGGCATTTACCCCTATCTGCCCCCCCTTGCTAATAATAAGATATTGGTACACAGAACAGTGTGTGCTTGATTGCCTCTATTTGGGAATTTGGGGGATATTAGTTTTGCATTTTGGCCTTTGATGCGATCTAGTCTCTGTACACGGGAAATGGTAAATTGGGTCCCAAATGACCTTATCTCGGTAAATTGGGTTCCGGGGAAAAAAAGGTACTAGGTAAGTTGAGTCCCGGTAGTAGGTAAATTGGGTCCCGGGAAAAATATTATTATTATTATTATTATTATTAAAAATGCTGTCTGTGCAGTAACCGGTAAAAGTGAGAATAAATTCAATTTATATCTGTTAGTAGAATTTCAAAAATCGAAAAATGACCTCTCTAAAGTACCATCTCAGGAACAAAAAATATTTATAAAAAATTACATTTCTATTATTATGGAATTATGTCAAAAAAAAAAAAATATATATTTAAAAAAAATTATTAAAACTTAAATTTAAATGATAATAGTGATATATATATATATAATTATATTTGTTTGTAATGTTTGATTATCAATAATCGGTGCGTAGAATTCATTGGTGTCCGTAGATAGGTAAGTAGGTTTATAGCCGGGACCCAACTTACCTACCACCTTTTTATACCCGGGACTCAATTTACCGCTTTCAAAGGGTACCCAAATTTACACGGACCCAATTTACCTAGCTCCCTGTACACGACTGGAATACCGGATAATGCGAATTTAATTTAATTATTTTGAAAAATCACACAATGTACCAAAAAGCGTGCTTGGCTGCTGTAGGTAATTATCAAATAACGAAGGCATCTGCTACAATCGACGTTATATATTATATTGTTTTATCTGTTAGTTTTAACCTTTGTAATTAGGTTTAAACTATTAAATATTCGGCCGTATTTGACCCGACATATTTTATACCCCAATGCTTATACGTGTGTGGTACTTTAAACTTATTTATAATAATAAACTTCTACGTATAAAAATAATATATTAGAATATAGGTTTATGACCTATTATTAGTTTAATCGATAGTTTGTAGATAAAAAAAAACATTGCAACATGATTCGCACCATTGGTATTCGTCGGTACTGAGTGGGTGTATTAAATCTTAAAGAAACTATAAATCATTTATAAAACGATTCTGAGTGGAGCTTCAGTTTATTCGAAATAATTTTACTCAGAAATTATAAAATTTACTATTCACACGAAAAAATGTATTTTTACTCAGCCTATTTTTATATTCCACTATTAATTGTGAAAAGGGAAAAAAATGATGAGAAAAAAAAAGGTTAGAAAATAATTACAACATTTTTTTTTCACATATCAAAAATTTTTTTTCTCCAAAATATTTTTCATACAATAGTGTTTCTATCCATACTTAAATTTTCATACAGTTTGAATAAAAATAAAGTTTAATGCGTTTTTGTCAAATTTTCGGATGTTTTTCCATAATTTTGGAAAAACTATTGAGAATTTCGAAATCGAAACTTTTGGATGAGTATATGAATAAGTGTTTTTACAGAAAAATAAAAATAAAAGACAAAAACATTAGTTTCTTCGCTCCACTCAAAATGTAAAAGTGCTGTTTCATTAAATTGAATTTATTACTAAATTAAATTAATCTAACACGTACATACTTATTCATTATAGTTAAACAATTTAGTTTACATACCGATATAATTATAACAAGTTTACAAGTTACCTAATTTTATTAAAAATCTTGTATAATTAAACAATTGCTCATTGCTCGCAGTCAATATTGTGTGATTCTAAACAATTATATCGTAATAATATTTTATAAATTTATGGGTCGCAGCAAGTTTGGGTACATAGACATTTTTTTTTTTTTACCTGTAAATGTAGAACACGTTTGGACACATAAATACATAACACGTTTAAGTAAATTTACCAATAAAACACAATTATAAATGCTAAATCTCTAATAAAAGCTAATGAGTTGATTTTCTATGATTTTTTTTTTAAGTTTGCAAATAATTTAAAAATATTATCAAACACGCAATAATATTAGTGATACATAATTCAAAAATAGTTAATAAAACAAAAATTATTGTATATTTTGTCAAATCGATATAATGAATGTATGTATTTATAGATTTCATATTTATAATAATTTTAGGCTCAAAAATGGTGTGATTACAAGCACGAAATATTTAGATGCAATAAAAGTACCATTTTAATCTGTAATATAATGTTTTTTTAGTTTATTTTCATTTTATGATATAATAAATAATAATGACCTATAAATGTATATTTATTGTATACATTATGTACTATTGTATTGAATGTATTTGTATATTATTTTAATGCTAATTTTAATGAATAATTAATTACCCAATAATATAATATAATATACAAGTTTTTAGTGAATGAATTTGTTATGTATTGCACTAATGTGCATATGTTACTTTGAAGTCAGCGAATCGGGTTGTCGGCGAATCGAGTTGTCGGCGAATCGGGACTAAATCATTTATGTAATGTAGTAAACTTATTTTATTTCATCTTACGCAAATAATAAATTATTATAGGTTTACAGCGCTTGTACTAGGTGATTGGCGAAAAGAGTCAGAAATTTTGAGGATAATTCCGAATTTCAAAGGCAAAAATATTTTTCGCATGAACCCTAGTCCTGTTTTCAATTATAAAAAAGCATAAAAAATTGATTTCTTCCCAAAAATTTTAATTTTACTTGACATTTGTTGTGGATGATTTATTAGTTTCAAAGCCTACTCAAAATAATTTTTGACGATCCAAAGTTGTTTTTAGAAAAGTTTTAGTGTGTTTTCCAATATTGAAAACAGTCTTTCTTAGCACTGATATTTCAGAAGATATTGTTTTTGTATGAAGTAAAATAGATTAAACCGATAATCTGCGAAAAATAATTCCCTACAATACCTACGTTATACAGTTGAGAATCGGGCTGGGTTTTTTTTTTTGACATATTTTGATGCATTTAAAATATCGAATCATTGTGTGACACAAGTCGTAGATTTAAAATTTCTAAATTTCTGAAATTTTTCGCCGATCATCCTGCATGTAAGTTTTCATTAAAAATTTTAAAATGTACGTAGGTAGGTAGTAATTTTTGGTAGCATCGATTGCTTATTCCCATCGGATTACTATATCGTTAGTGCATGATTTAGGTCACTGCATAATTTACATATTAATAACACTTTAATTTATCATTTTTTTTTATAATGACTATTGACTGATACTATCATACCTATATAATCACGTGATTAATGTTTTTATTGAGATAGAGTCTTCTAAATGCGAATCGTTAAGAATATCTAAGTACACTTTACTATTATTTAAGTTATTTTTCTTAAAAATCTGTTTTTTGATTTAATCCCGGTTCAAGAGCTCATCAGTGGCATCTTGGCATCTCTAATTATAACTATTGAGATAATTATTTTTGAATTTTTTATTTCACTTATGGATCTGTACGTAGTATTTACAATTAGTACTAATTTATAATGTTGAAATAAATGATAATCATAGATTATTATTATACACGTATATAAAAATCTTACATTATTATACGAATTTTATAATTAACAATGGATCTTAGCAAACTTAAGTAGAAAATCAGTAGTATTGGAATTATTTTAATGTTAATAAACTTATATATTTATATTCTACAGTGCCACTGAAATTTTACTGCAGTCGAATCGCAATTGATAACAGTGTGGCATTTCACCTGCACTCGTTTAAAATCAAAAGTGGCGTTGAGGGTATCTACTCAAAAAACTTTGAGCGAGACATAAAACAAGGAAACTCAACGGGAATTAAATTTTAAAATCAATAAGTACCTATTACTAAAAATCGCACTTCTTACGACTTATTAATACTTAATTCCAGATCACTTTTCAATACCTAATTTTTTTGAACTGATTTCGCCCGAGGAGTGAAGAACACCCATGATGCAAAGTATGACCGGATTTTTTCTTTTTCTTTATTTATTAGATGAAAAGAAAAGTAAAATAAAGTAGAATAAAGTAAAGTAAAGTAAATATAAGTAAAATATAGACAATAAACCCGGACATACATGGGTATCCTGTGCTCTTTAGGTCAGATACTGTTGGTGGGTGTGTTGAAAATGACTATTATTGTTCTTTATATTATTAACATATTTTGTTCAGAATCATATTATATTATTATTGAAGAAATTATTTACTATTTATTTTTAAAACCAAGAGTATCTGACCCAAGGAGCAAAGAATACCCATGGTGAGAAGTATATCCGGCTTTTTTTAAAATATGAAGTGAATACATTTTTTTTTTTTTCGATCCAACACATTGGGTATATTATTTTTTATAAAAAAAAAAACATAAACATTAGGTATGCATTGTTAATATTTTTAGACAATAGTATACTAATGAATACATTATGCCTATTCAACATTTTAACTATAGGCTTTGTTTTGTTTTATCATCATTAAAGTTTCAAATATGTCACCACCAATTAGTGTGAATGTTTTTACAGAGACATTATATTTTCACCGGCGCTAAATAAGCACTCAACTGGTGCACTTAATTATTGATGAAAGCTACTTGATTGAAGTCCTTCGTTAAACTTTGTCAATATTATCGTAGATAGGTTTAATTTTATAGCTACTTATATTAGGTAAATTTCTAAAGAAATGTTGCGAAATTGTTTTCTCAGAATTCCAAAAATTGTTTTAAATTATTGCCTATATACTTATAATAAGCGAACAAAGAAAAAATTTGTTCGTGTTCCTCTAAAAAAACGAACGAAATCCTATTAAATATTTTCACATGAAAAATGAACTACGTTCCCTATAAGTTTTTGAAAATTGAAAAAAATCAATGGAATGACTTCCTTTGAACGCATTCCTTATCAAACACTACACTACCTACCTATTGTTATAAATGGGTGAAAATTTCAAGTTTCTAGTAGTTTGGGGTTACGGCTAAATTACTAAAATTGGTTTCATGAAAATCTCGTCGTTTACGGTGCATTTTACTAAATTTTTCAACAGTTTTTTCTTGTTTTTGGAAGAAATATTGAGCATTTTGAAAAACAATAGCCTGAAGAATCATAGGGATGCAATTTTTAATCTAAGAACCTATTTTATGAAAAAATAAGTATTTCTATTATAAAAATGTTAAAATATAATGAATAGACATCATAGTAATCGAAAGGCATTAAATTCTTCTAGAATCTAAAATATTTAATAATCGCTCCTCTCTGAAAATAGAGTCAGGGACGTCCCTTATTTTATTATTATTATCTAATAATAATAATTATAATAACAGTAACAACTCACAAAATCCCTGACAAAATCATTATCAAACAACGGTGGCGATGCGCTACGTTCCGCACGATCCGAGGATCCGACCGCCGCGCCGCCAGTCGCGATATCTATGGTCGGCGCCGCCGTCCCTTATCACTCATCGTACGGCGTATCAGTACAGAACAGTATCAGTCGACTACTGTTGTTTTGATGCATTACCGGCGGTTGGTCGGTACATCGAAATTTTTCCTGGGTTCTTCCTCTCGCGTTTTTACGTTTTTCTCGACCGACTTCAGCGGCTGTAGAACTGCCACACAGCCGCCTCTATTCCAACCGCACTTCGGAAGTCGTCCGTGCACTATATCGCCATGTTTTCGCCGGAAACCAATCGAACGACAAGTTTCGTCTCGTCCGCGCGTCGTTCGACCGTCGCGTGCGACATATTGTTATTGTAAACGATGACCACGACAAAGGCTGTACTCCGTCGGGAACCAAGCATCGGCGGATAATCGAAATCCTCTCCGAGGCGTCGAAATGCGCATTTGAGGGCTGATCCACCCGCGGTTCGACGTCAGGCTGGTTCGTTCCGTTTTTGCTGGTGAGTGAAGCCGATTTTCCACCATCATTGTCCATCTGTCTCTCTATGTAATGCTCTCGAAAACACCTTATTTTTAGGTTCAGCTAATCTTTACCGGGTAGTTCTACTACAAGCAACCACCTTGTGGTCTAACCTTAACCCTTATGTGTGATTTACCGTTTGGGTTGCCATGGCCAACACCTTGGCGATGCTCTTTATGTTATTTTTCTCTACTCGTCACCTATTCTAGTTTTTTCTTTGATAAATGCCGTACATCAAGTATTAAGTACTTAATGGCTCCATATCCGGTCTCCCAATCTCAGTGTTATTCTGTCATGTTATTTGAGAACAGATGTGTTGTTTTAGTATTTTTCTTCACCTAAAACAATATAAAAGCGTCAATTTTGCTACTTATGTCAACACTTTTGGTTTATTGATTTTTCCTCTAAGATCTCTGTGTGTAGTGTAGGCAAGTTCATGTTTATCTGTTCACTGTTGGTTGTCAAATAGATATTGTGGATAGTCTTATACTTAATAGTGTAATACTCATTGTCACTTAGAATATTAAGACAAGGTAGTGCATTATCACCTTATGAGTGTCAATAAATATGACCTTTGAAATAATTTATTTTAGTTAGCAACAGTAATACTTGTGTATCTACATTTTGATGACTACCTACTGAAAATATTTTTTTTACCTGTATCAGTGTTCTGACACTATGACACCTATTAATTAAAGTATAGTATATAATCATAAAACCCACAACATGTCAAATTCTCATTATTTGGTTATTTTAATAATTAAATAAAATCAATCTCCAGAAAATAAATAGGTACTTAGGTAAATATTATTAAAATAATCTGAGTAGGTATATACATGTAAGTATGTAGTGCACTCATAAAATTTTTTTTTTTATCATCCAACTAAAATATAAAAATCTATTATAACAATACCTAAGTATCTATTTAAAATTAAATTGAATAAAAAGTCAATCTGTTATTGTAGGTTACCTAGGAATTAATTATTTTTAATCACATTGGTAGGTAGTTTTGTTTATTTGTAAATTATTGTATTAATAATTAGATATGCTTGTTATTTATTTAATATTTTATTAAAATTATTTAAGATTTAAATATTAAATGAATTTTAAATATTTTTAAGTAGGTATTTATATTAAATATTACCGAGAATATTATCTATTAGGATTGATCAGCTTTATAATAAATAATAACACTCAAATAAATAAAAATAATTTAATTAAATTCTAACCTTTTTTTTTTTATCAGCTCTGATATATAGTAAGTACATTGGTTTTAAAATTAATAGGCAATAGAAATTATCTTAAGTACATAATATGTATGAATAACTTCAACATTTAATAAAACTATAGAGAATAAAGGTAACTAATTTTTAATATATTTCAATTGATAATCATTTAATAATAATTATTGATTAATTACATCTATTTATATTTCACAGCATGCAGTATCAATTATTTTACTCTTGATACATCTATCATAAACTATCCTTATAAAACATTAGGTAGGTACCTAGTCATTTCTATAATTTTTTATTTTTATGTAGGAATGTAGGTACTTTTTTTTATCGACTTCAAAAATATGTATATGGGTATAAAGAAACGCAATAAGTAAATAATATTATGTTTTTAGAGTAAAATGTATAAGGAAAATTATAAATTATTATTGCCTATTATTACTATTATTTTTTTATATATAAAGATAAGCCACTTTTAAAACTATTTCATTTTGTTATTTTTTTAACTCAATTTTATGATGCAAGTGATGAAAATGCATTATGTATAGAGGTGCATATAGGTAGTTAGGTATATTATAGTATTCTGCCTTGAACAATCAAGTGTGATTAAATTTCTCTATAGGTAGGTAAATACTTTATGATTTGAAGTAAATAGCAAAATAATTATGTTGTATAATTATTTCAAACACCAATAAAAAAAAATGCTATTGATAAAACAACTTAAGGTAGGTATATCTAAGTAACAAATTATAAAACACATTTTATTTTCCTTAAAATTATTACAATTAAGCTACCGTGCCTTTTCTCTTTTGAGAATATTGATAAAACCAGAGATTAAACTATTACTTAAAACTTTAAATGCGAATAATGACCTATTGGTTTAATATTTAGTTAGGTGTAATATTTATTGGTGCATAGGCACTTTTAAAATTACACTTTTTTTTATTTTTTATTTCATAATAGGAAATTAAAATAAAAGTTTTAACTTTCAGTTAAATAAATGTCAGCTAAAAAAATTCAAAACATATGATCGGTTCTTATTATATACTTACAAGTAAGCATAGTTTTAATAGTATTTAAAATTATGAGACTAATTTTAAAAAGCCAAAAAGTAATTAAGAAGATGAGTGTAAAGTGTAAAATAATATGCAGATATATATTAATACATGATTACATCATCAGTTAGATTTATTTTAAATAAATTTCCTTTATAATAGAAATATAAACACATTTGAATACATGTAATATAATAAAAATACAAAAGACATAACTATTTTGTAATTATGTGTTAAAATTTGACTATTTGATTTAGGTACTCATAGAAAAAAATTAATGTAGTAGTAGACAGTAACAATTTTATTTATACTCATCTTGGAAGAAAAAAATGTTCTCTTATTAGTTCTACATTTATTTTGCAATATTAACATCGTTTATATTATTATATATTAAGGATCCCAGATTTATTTACTAAAAATATGCGACATCTTAAATCATATTTCTAATTTACATAGAGTTTGGAAGGGGTGAGGGCTCAGTCTCTCAAAATAAATTAGTCTCAAAATGCATAAGTTATAATTTTCAATCATATAAAAGTTTATTTTTACTTTTTGAGTAAGTACTAAGCTTTTTGTACCTGAAAAATATTGAAACTCGTTAGTTATTAAGACTTAAGGTGTTTAAGAAATTATAAAAAAAAATAATTAATTTTAAAATAATGTATATATAGGATGGGAAATATGAGACAAAAGTGTTAATTTGGACTTTTTGTTGGGACAACCGGATACTTCATTCAAACACGGGACAATCCCCGTAAAATACGGGACAAATGGACAGTATCTGGATATGACATTACAATATTTGAACTTTGTATTTTTATTAGAAATTTAATTAAATTGAAATAGTTTTAAGTTTTTTAAAAAAAATATTTGTATTAGGTATTTTATATAGTATATAAGTATAATTTTTGGTTTTACTATGAAATAAATAAAAAACGGAGGAAATTCAATTGGTGGAAGATTTCGAAGATAAGTTCATAAAGCAATTTTAGTCGATTGGTTCATGAGTTAATACTATTGCAGTGATTCACTACAAATGTTTTTGAACCTTTCAATGTTGAAATTAGTTTATACAATAATATTATAATATAGTGTATAAATATATGAGGTATATTCACTGTCGAATATAGTATAATATGTACTCGGTTGTTACGTGCTGTTGACTTTATTTCGTCTTACCTTGACCACATTTTATTGGTCGTCGAAATACGAATACATTAAAAATATCTCATAGCTATGTGTGTACCTACTTAATGTGATCGTTTTTGTCCGGTGTGTGATGTGATGAGCCCGTGTGTGCCAGGTTAAACTAGAAGTGCGCAATATTTTGTTTGTTTAAAATGTGATGCAGATAGACTGATGGTTGTTGACCAAACAATACGGACGTTATTCATCTGTGGGGATCGGGGATTTTTTCTCCATGATTTTTGTGTTTGCTGTAGGTGTTCGGTAATTATTATTATATTGAATCGGGCTGTTTAATAATGATGCATTGCCAGCAGGTGTACCTCATACAAAAACCAATGATTTTAGGTCAAGTTTCCGACTGTACGCATTATGTCGATGTCGTAATGGTCCTGTCAAGAATTCCTAATTGAATTTATTGGAAAACGAAAGTGTGCCTCTAGACAGGCTATCGGTATAGGCAGATCTTCGTCACAGGACCCATCGTCGTAATGTGACGTCACGATGTCTACCTGTTAACTATTAATTGTCATATTATTTTAGTATTTATCTTTCCGCGAACGGAGTCTTTCCTTCAGCGTTGACCACACATCAGTATCGTATATTATTGTAATATTATAAATAATATTTCACTTTACTTTTATTCGATCGTAATATCATCTGGTAATTCGACAAATGTGTGAATTATAGTGACTTATGGCGAAATATCATAATTGTTGTATATTTGTATTGAAGTTTATTTCGTTGACCATCGTGAGATATTTGCCAATCGTATGTATTTTTTTTTATTTGCCTGAACACATGTCATATTTTGATTCAGATTTGGAAAAATAAATACATTTATACGATTTGCAATAACAATAATATCGTCTATTGTGTGTTACGTTAACTGCGAAAATAGAATTATTATATATATATATATATTTTTCTTTTTTATATTTATTTCGTCACAGCGAGTACCTATTTATTTTTTCCCGCATATTGTGTTTCTACTTTGAGAACCCCATTATACTTATTAATTATTTATTAATATTATGTATAACATGTTTCTATAATCGTGTAAAAATACCGTTTCAAAACTAATATATTATTTAGTTGATTAATAATAAATTATCCAGCGTGGTTAGTATTCAGCGTGATTGTATTCATGTTGGTCCTATTTTAGAATACTAACATCAAATGAAAGTGAATGCAATTTTTATTTGAAATTGCGTATTTAAAACCAGTATTTATACATAATGTGTAGCATGTGACTGAAAACATTCTCCCTGTATTTTTATGAGGTTATACTCGTAGTAATTATTATTGTTTTGCCTTAAGCAATGATCTGGTAGTCTGGCTTATAGTGTCGTAAATTGTTTTTTTTATTTTAAAATCGTCTTCTCTGTTCATTTTAATTTAGGTATTTCATTTTAGGTATTGATCTGTAATTTAACATTTTTATGTCGTTGAAGTGTACACGGTACTAACGAGTTTTAACGTTTATACATTTTATTTACAAAATTTGTAGGTGTATGAATTTACTCTGAAGTGTCATAAATATATTGTATTATTTTTGCGGAGGGGAAGGTGGTTTATTGTTTTAATTTCCCATCCTGATTTTAAATTGTAATATAGGTAGGTACCTAAATACAATTAAAAAATGATAATTAGATTTTTTTCTTGCGGTCATGAAATCACACTAAGGTCTCGTCAATGACATTTTACGTGGAAGGAATAGATTGTTAACAGTAATAATCTAGACGAATAATGAATATAGTAGGTACTCAGTAAATTCAATGTTATTATTTTTATTTTTTTCAACAACCAATTTTTATATTTACTTGAAATTTCTACTGTAATAGATGTCAGACATGTCTCGGAGGATAATATTGTTGGTATTACGTTTTTAGGTTATGTCAAATGAGCATTTCTCATTGTTATATTTTCAAAATCATAAGTTTCGATTTTAAAAGTTAACGAGGCGGTAAATGGATGTATTTTTTTTTTTTTTTGGAAAAACTACGCAAAATTTGACAAAAAGACTCGAAAACCATAATTTTTTAATCCAAACTATATGAAAATTTAAATATAGATTTTCAATATTATGAGAAACATTTTGGCGCAAGAAAATATGGAAAAACATTGTTTTTTCTCATTAATTTTTTTTCCTTTTCTTTATTTATTAGATTAAAAAAGTAAAGTAAACTAAGTCAATGTAAAGTAAAGTATAGATAAGAAAACCGTACATACTTCGCACTACGGATATTTTCGCTCTTTGGGTCAGATCTTCGGATCAAACTCTTGATGGATGGTTTGAAAATGACGACTATTAATGTTCTTTATATTATTAATTATCTTTGTTCAGAATCGTCTCATTGAAGAAATTATTTATTGTTTCTCTAAAATCTACACACCCACCAAGAGTACCTGAGCCTAGGAGCGAAGTATATTCGTGGTGCGAAGTATGTCCGGCTTTCTTGTCTGTACTTTACTTCGATTTTTTTTCATATTCACTTATTGGAGACTATAATAACTGATGAGATTACTTGCTAATAGTCCATTACTTAGTTAAGTTGATTTTAATGCTATGTTATAGTTCCGAAGTATAAAGTATAAATTCTCTCAAGGCAAGAAGTGATCGATTTGTGGATTTAATACACGTATAATGCCATTTTTGTGCAATAATTAAAAAAAAATATTTCTTAAATTTGTCATTCCAAATATATTTAGAATAGAAGTGTGTATTTATAATTATAAATGAACTTTCTTGGACCGTTGAACCCATCTGCAATATTGTACGATTGCATTAGATTTGTTGATAGATTCCGTTACCATTATGCGTCGATCATATTATATGTTACGCCATATTATGCAGACCTTAGGGTCCGACCTTGTCCATAGTTTTTAACCAATGTTCCAGCACACAATAATTATGATGTTTATTATTGCCGTTCGTGTGTGGGTTCGATAATTTAATTTACAGCCGTCGGTCTTCGTTGTGGTTGATTTTTTTTTTTTTTATTTGATGAAGGTTATTACTTCTATCATCATCATTATCATGATATTAATCACTGTTTTCGCGAGTCCTCCGATTATTCGCGATTCGCGTTGAAGTACTAATGTCGTGGTCGCAAAATTGTAGCAGGCGGACAACGCCTGGAATCATGTCGATGATAATTGTTGTTGTTATTTTTTTTTCAACACTGGACAATTTTACCACCAATGCTTTGTTTTTTTAATTAAGTTGTAGGGATATTGTTTGTTATTGGCTAGAGTAATTTTAATTCATAAGATATAAATAATTGTATTGAAAAATATAGTGATTACAATTATGAATAGTGATAAATTTAGAACGTAACAAGTATTCTCAAGGGAAAAAAATTGCCTGTGTTTCAGTTTGTTCACCTCGATTTGTTGGCTTTCTGCCATCAAGTAGTTTTTGGTATTCTTGAGTATTTTTTGTTGTATTGTGCAAACGTAAGGAGCTTACAAACTGCTATTTTATTAGTAGCGGTGTGTCAGTTTATATTATGTGGCCGGAACAAAACATGTCAAATGTATAAAACTAAAATATTGAATAGTATATTTACCGTCACTGTTTACACTTGGATAAAAATAAAATATTTTGGATGCCTTTAACCCTTCCTCGCTATATCACTGGCTAAAGAGTTACAAAACAAATTAAACAAATATTCGTTTTATACTTTCATAGTATGTATGTTGTATCTAACTTTGGCAGTAGGTATATGTTTTGTTTAATACAGTGGTTCCCAACCGGTGGGGAATTCCCCCCTAGGGGGAATTAAAATACTGTACAGGGGGGAATTCTGAGATGAAGAAATATTAAGCATTTTTTATTAATAATAATTAATTTTAAATCTGTTTCAGTTATTTAATTAATATTTATACTTTATGTTATTAT